>VXBT01003889.1:53480-169935 GCA_013400235.1 Oriolus oriolus | reverse complement strand
TTTTTTTTTTTTTTCCCTTTTGATTATTTAAATAAGAAACGGTGTTTCTCGAATGCCTTTCCTCTCCCCAGCGCGAAACCCCTACATTCGTTTGTCAGCTAAGGCAACTTGGTAGGTTAAAACTACGAATTTTTAACAGAGAGGAAAAAAGAAGACACAGCCTGCAGCCTATTGATGAGCAAATGGAACTTCCTCAATGACAGAGAGCTGAAGCTTGTCTCACAACAGTAGCTGCTGACTAGGAGAGAGAGAGAGAGACTCAGTGAGGCTCAGTCGGCTGGTGCTGATGCTGCACAGCTTCTCATTTGTCAAATGGGTCCTAGGGCAGGGTCTTTACCACTCACCAAAATTCAAATACTGCATTTTAAAAATCCCTGGAGAGGATAGGAAAGGAGAGAAAGTGAGCGCGCTGCATCACAGGCATCCATGAGATCTGGGCAATTAGTGTCATTGCCCAGCTGGGACTGAATGCCTGTTATGATTCTGCATGCACACAGACACACTCACACGCTTCCCCCCCTCCCAGGACTCACACCTGACTGCAAAAGGGCTTTCCCCTTCTCCGAACAGAAGTATGAAGCACAAAGTAGGAAAGGGAAAGAATCTTGGCTAGGCAAGAGGATTCCAGCAAATACACGGTGCAATCAGCAAATGAGCTTTTTTAAAATACAAATTAATTTTATATCTACATTTCATTCGCTCTCCAGTTTCCCAGAGAAGCCTATAAAAGCATTACAGTGAAACTGTGCAGGAGCTGTGTAACCACTGCAGCAGAAACACTGGGAATGAAACAGAATTCTGTGGCATACTGTGTCTACTTTACTGGGGGAGGGGAGCACACTTGGATAAAGACTGTATCTTAAAATTGGTATAAAGCCCATCTCATCTAAAATTACAAATTTATTTGACAGCTAGTCAATCTATTATCAAGGACTGCCCTATCAGGTTACATGGAAAAATTACATTTGCAATTTTCAGAATTCAATGTTTACTTTCTACTTTGAGAACGATACCTCAAAATTAGTATTCCACTCTTGCCAGCTTTTTATTCACCCCCCCCCCTTTATTTTATGGAGTAATAATTATTCATTAGTAGATCTAGTTAGTCTTTATGTAATAAAGTAGGATGTGACCTGCAAATCAAATAATTTATACTACAGCTTGTCCTTGAGGTCCTATATTACAGGTCTTTTTTTTTTCCTGAGATACAACTCAAGTATAACAGAAGATATTACTATTTTTAATTAGAATTTGACAAATGAATGAAATATTAATTCTTCAGGAAAGAAGGTCAAACCTCAAAGAACCACCTAAGGTTTTGAAGGGGTTCCTTTTAAAAGGACTCTGCAGAAGATTTGAAAATCACCTATTTCATAGGATGTCTAATTCCCATAAGAACGCATCTTAGACCAAGAGTTTAATGCTAACAACAATAAACAAATAACCCGCATACAAGAGAAGTCTATTTCATCAACAGCATAACTGGTTTGATATAAGATCTACCCTTAAAAACAAATAATAGTCCCCGCTTAACTGGAAACAGAACAAAAACACGTCACTGCAACTCAGGTGCTACGTTAAAAAAAAAATCATTTCTTTTTCATTCTACATGTGCGCACACATACCTGCACCCACACAAGCCTCAGAGACTGATTTAGATCCACTAAGTCTTCTTCATGCAAAACTGAAAATTTTCCAGCAGAATCAGTTATTACGTAATTTTCTTTCTCAAAAGCAGTCAATGCAACAAAACCAATGCATTCATAACTCGGTAATCAACACCAAAACAGTCATGCACAAACTTACAATACAGGAACTGGGTTTGGCTTAGGAAACATCCATGCTTTTGCAGTTTATCATGGACTCATCTACTAGAACAGCCCAGATTATTTAATCACCAAAAAAAAACCACCACCAAAAAAAACAAACAAAAACCCCAAACCACCAACCGAAAAAGCCCTCATGCCACAGAGCAAGAGCGAGTGAGGAGGAGGAGAAATGAACCCTCTCTGTGCCCTTTCTCCTTTTTTCATTCTTTCTCTGCACCTTAAGCAGTCTCCTGCTCTGACAGGAGTATGTCATGCTTTTCTTCATTCTTTTTATTTTTTTTTTCCAGCACAGAAAGGCGGTTATTCTGCAAATGCCCTGAGCTGAGAGAAGTTTCCCCTCAGTTCAGTTTCATATGAAATACCATAAATAATACATGGTACTTTAATGAGACCTTATCAGCATGTTTAATGAAAAACAAATACATTATGTAAGGTAACCAACTCCTTCTACATTATGTCAAAATCAAAGGCAGCATGCTTCCTAGCCAGTTTGGAACCATACAAGTCTATCCAATTTCCCAAAGTGAAGTTCTGGAACATGGTGGTGGTCAAGCAAAGCTTCTTCTGTCTATTGCACTATTTTACAGCTAAAAGGACATCCATAAAACAGATTAAATTCTTAAAAGCAGCGTGTTGAACAATTACTTCAAGAGAATTTAGCACTGGCAATGTAGCTAACAGTAACTGTAAAAGTGAATTTCTCACTGGCCTTTTATCCTTAATTTTCACCCAATTCGAAGTCAGAAAAATATGACCTACAAATACTGTATGTTCCTAACATTTACATAATTACGTTATTAAAACAAGAACAGCAATATCTTAACTATCCAAATCATCTCTACACAGAGAAACAATAAACATACATAATTCAGTAGTGTAGGAGACCTAAAAAAGAAACACAATTCTTTAGCCTGATACATGCTACTTCAAGAGATGCAGGGGAAAGTCATTACCAATTTTCATCCCTTCCAAGGATAACTTGTCATTATGTCTAAAAAGAAAAAAGGTAACAAAATGTGTTTTATTTTTATAAATACAAAATCAATGTCTCTTCTTTAAAGCCATTTCCTTGTTTACACACACTTTTGTCCCTAACCCAACCCATTAATCACCCCCACAGTCCCAGTTATGGCTATATATACCCTGAGTGCCACCACAGCTGTGCCAAAGGGACACGAATGCCTGCACACAGCCTGACCTTCCCTCCCCCTGCACAGGGGCAGTGTCCCCGCAACTCCACAGAACAGCGCAGACCCCAGCAACATCTCATCTGCAAATTGTTCCCCATTCCATTTCTCCTTCATTCTCCACAGCCAGCACGTGCAACTGCAAAGGCCACTTCACCTGCAGCTCACGACATTTCCCAGTTGCCTCAGTTTGGCCCTGCCAGGTCAGGAACTGAACTCACTCCAAACTCAGCTGCTGATATTATCAAGTACCTATCAATTAACAACAAATACCAATGTTTTACAAAAAAAACCCCAAAAATAAAAGGAGGCCAATCATCTACGCTTCCCATATCAGCCTCTGTGGGAGTTCCTAGAAACATTCTAGGAGATAAAACCTTCTTCCACACCAGTAACGGATCCATCTGAGATGCAATGCCTACTATACCACCATGGCAGGCAACACTCCCTCCTCCAGCCTCTTTGGGTTGTCCACGTCATGGCTTATGGCACAGGCAGAGAACTTGCAGATAGGCACCTTCTCCCCACATCCATTGAGAATACCATTTGAAAAATGCCAACAACACAGCCTGGATCAATCTTGAATATGCAAATAAAAACATGAAAGCAAAGAAGCTCTGAAACAAAGCAAAAAGGACCAGCAGTGCTTCTCACACAGCTGACTTACGAATCCAAACCCACTTACATTTGCAATGCATCTGTTTGTAACACGTTCCATTTAAAATCAGCCACTCAGTTTGTTGTGACCTGGTAGTCAACTTAAAACTTAAGTTCAAATTTTGCATCTCCAGACCTTTGACCGAGAAGTTAACCTTTGGAATTACCAAGGCAGACTGTCTAATAGTCAAACTATTTCCATCAAGTAAAAGAAGGCTCTGAAACACATCACCTGCAACACCACACACCATTTTACACTTCAGACTCATCGCAGTAGTAGCCTACATTAAGAAGTTCACACATACAGGAGGCATGCAGTATTCCAAGTATTGTAATGCCTCCAGACATCAAGCGTTAGAAAAAATAAATCATGACTGCATATTAAATGCTCCATGTGAAGAATGTATTTTCTTCTCAACTTTATAAAGTGGTTGATGCAGTACAAAAATAATTCAGGCAAGTGGCATAGAATCTAATAGTAGAGCAGTCCTTTCTCTAAACCCTCCTTATCTAACACCACATGAAAAAATAGCTCCCAGGACTTAAAACCAGGAAAACCAGCACATTATAAAATCAAATACATCAGCAGCATATTTTGATAAGTTACTATCAATTATCAATATCTCTGCCTGTATTTCACAGAGTATTCTATTTCCTGTAGATGTACCATATCTTTTTAAAATAAAGTGGGGAAATATCACAGATTTTTTTAATAATCTGTTTTGTCAAAGATGTTAAATAAAAGGGTTTCCCTCTATTCTTATAAACTAAAAGGCAACATCTCATCCTTCCAGTGGTATTTCCTTGTCATGACTACCCCTATTTCTAATATCAGGTCTATGTTAAGATTGCTCTCCTTTGCTAGGTTTTTGCACAAAGATCAGAACATTACAGAGGCTCATGCTTACCTCAGGCAAGTAAGAATCACTAATTTTCTGTTTCTATTAAGCACGGTGTTACATCCATTGACTTCTCCAGTACTTCATACCCAATCTCTCCAAAGCCCCTGTAGCACAGACTTAACCTCTTCAGCACCACTCAACACACGTTTCACAAGCATTCAGCGTTAACTCTAGATTTTTCACAACAGAAGCAGCCAGGAGCCCTTATTCCCACCACTGTGCTCGAGGCGGGGGAAGGGAACAAAATAAATAAAATGATCAGCCCCTAAAGAGTTAGGGGCAGTTCCGAGCAGAACGTGTGCGTTCCTCGGCAGGGGCGATCTCCCTGCTTTGGGGACATTCTGTGGGGAGCCTGGGGGATGGAAACAAGCGCGGTTGAAGCCCCGGAGGCGGTTCGGGTGCGTGCGGGTTCGCTCCGTGCGCGGAGCGGGGCCCGCAGCGGGGCCGGGCCGGGAGCGCTCCCGCCGCGCTCCCGCTCCGCCGTTCCGGGCGCTCCATCTAGCGGAGACACGGCTCATTCCAGGGCACACGGCTCCTTCCAGCGCCCGGACAGAGCCTGCCGCTCCGCGGGGATCGCGCCGGCATTCCCTGGGGCACCGCTGTCCCCACAGCCCGAGCCTGGCCCCAGCAGCGCGATCCCCAGTGCCTCGAACTCCTTCGGCACCGCCACCGCCCCGCTCTCTTCTCCGCGTTCCCGTCCGCTTTCTGTGCTACATCGGCACCAAGACTCGGTGGGCAGACATTGGAAAGGCTGCGTGGCTGATGCCTGAAGGAGCAAAAGGTCTGGGGAAGCGCTGCTCAGCCAGTGGCACACGAACCATGGCCAGGACAAAGGAAGGGCTGCGCTGGGCAGAGCAGGAGGCAATGGGTGCAGCAGCACTGATTTAGGAAAGTTTAAGGTGATGTGCCATTGCATGGTCAGGAAAAAAAACAAACCAAAACAAATAGCTTTATCTAAACTGTTAGCTCCAAACTCGGGAAATAGGGACATAGGCAGACCCAAAAAGATGAAATTGGTGCAGCACAAATCCCCTGTCAGTCCCACTCTCACCCCCCTTAGCACAAAGGTGATGCACACACTACGACATTTCATTTTGAGAAGCACAGGCTGCTCAAACCCCCCATGCATTACTGTCTGTGGTACTTTGAAACTTGGTTTGATGGGCAGGTTGTTAAAGCATTGAGAAACCAACAACACCAAATCAACTCTTACAAACAGGCGCTCACAGAGATTCTTTAGGTCTGCCACATTGGTACCAGCGTGCATCACAAAAGAACCCCTTGAACACAGGTGTCCAGCTTAATAATTACCATTTAGGTGATTCTTCATATCACAGTCTTAGAAAGACGACAAACGTGCCATGTGCTGTCTTGCCCTATAAGGTTTTTCCACAATTCCAGATGAGAAGACATGACAATATGACCCTTAGAAAAATAACTCTGAATGCAATTTAAAAACTCAGGACTTTTTTTTTTTTAAAGCAATCTAAAAAATTAAGGAATATTAACCACAGAAAACTCTGTACACCTTGTTAAGCTTCAGTCCATAGAATGGGAGGGCTACAAACTACTCAGAAAATAAGAGTACAGCTGGACCTGAAGTGACAAAGCCTACTTTTCCCTGCTGCCACTTGTGGCACTTTGTCAAGTATCAGACAGGAGAAAGAGAGTATTTGACGGTAAGGACATACTGTGCATGTTTCACTTTAATTTGTTTTTTATATAAAATTTTGTTTTCTTGTTTTATATGAACACAAGTTACTTGCAGTACTACACTCAATTTTGTTCACGCATACAACACTTATTCTAAACTAAAATTTTCACACAAATTCATTAATCCACAGAAGTTTGCCCCACTTTTTTTTTTTTTTTTGCTCCTTAATTTGTATCACCACATCTCACACTTTGCTGCTGTTATAAATTCCCAAGGAAAGAATTTAACTTGGAGAGCAAAATAAGCTGCAGGAGCACATAAATTTAGAGCTTGTTTCCATGTAACAGTAAAAAAAGTTAAAATAACTGAAGTACCATCAAAATGTAATTGTAAGAATACATAGCAGGGCAGCACAAACACATCTTGATCAAGAAGGTTTTTTATGAAATATTATTAGTCTCTTAAAAATTAAAAGGATGTCAAATCTCAGAAGGAGATTAAGTGATAGATTAATTATGCTATTATGTAAAGGTTGCCTCTTTTTTTTTGTAGGAATTAAATTAACTGGACATCAGCACAATTCCCTTCTACAGTGAAACCACTTCTTTTTTTATTCTGCCTACATCTGGCCATCCCTCTTATATTCTGACTGAATCTAAATCCACCATACTTAGTCCTCAATGCTGGACTCATTTTAATGTATAACAGTTAAATATTAACATGCTCATGTACTGAACCAAGAAATCCTCCCTGTCTCCACTTGCCCTGTCCTTTGCTTGCAGCCTGCTCGCTGCCCAGAGTGTGGGATCCCCGCAGTGCAGTGAAGGGTTCCTCTGCAGCTCCCTCGAGGACTTTGTTTATCATCACCTACCAGCAAAACTCAAAATATTCCTCACTATTTTGGCCCTACCCCGTATCATGGGCTAAGTCGCTTTCAAATTTAGCTCAATGACTCCTTCATCTCTAGTCCTTTCTTTTGGCTTTCAATCTGAATTTTAACTGAAACTTCAAATTCTTATGATCAAGCCTGACAGGTTCTAGTTAAACACCCAGCTTCACCCAAAGAGGTAAAGACATGACTCAGGAGAACTAAAATTGAGGGGTTTGAAGGTTTAAAGCTTCAGTTTATACTGAAGCACTAGCGCGGCTTTCCAACATAGGCAGCTGTACACTCTCAAAAATTCCATTCCAGAAGAAATATATCTGATGCCATGACCCAGTCTCACTCCTGTGCCAGAATCTAGGAGGATAAGGTTGGTTTGGTTCTATTTTTTTTTTTTTTACTTAGGAATTTTGGCTCTCTCTAACCCTTGCAGAATGACAAGCTTTGGCATGGAAGGAGTTTTGCATATGAAATTGATACAAAGCCGCCTATAAAGGCTTGTTTAGTTTGAGTTAGGGACAGAAGTGCCATGTGAGAAAGTTCAATTTTATGTACAGAGTCAATATTGTCTCCTTTCTTTTTATTCCAGTTTATCCACCAATTCTGAATGAAGCAGTTGCTTTTTTTCCTAACTTCATTTTCCCCTCAATCCTCCAGGGATCCTGTCCTTTCCATACTGCATTTCCAATTGTTTCATTAGTGTAACCTCTTTCTGTTCATGAGCCCAGCATCAGCTCCCTCCTCTGTTCACACTCTAATTGGTCTTTTTTTTTCATCTTTTCCTACTTCAATTGATAAAGTGTCACACTCCACACCACCAAGTCTTCCTTTGCCTCAGCTACTAACTAGAGGCTGAAAATTCTTCTACAATATTTTCTCAAAGCTGCTTGCTTTCATCAACACTAATCAACTCTCCCTTGTTATGGTGGCCATCCTTGTCCTCTCCTACTTGTAATTCCTTCCTCTCTAGCCTTTCTTAATGCAACAAAATCCAAACTGGAAACGCTGAATGCACTCTCCTTTTCCCCTCTGCTGCTGCTTTTTGGCACTATCACCACTTCTGCTTTCAGCATAAAGCTCAAGTTTCTCATCCTCCAGGGCTCAGACCATCCAAGACTCAGCATTAAAATCTACTCCTGTTGGACATCTGCACACAGATTAGCTGACATTCCTTCGTTTCTCTAAGACCCCTCTCAATAATCAACATCACAAACCTACAACCAGACTCCTCTACTCAAGCATCAAACAACATTTCACTTTGGATGGGGCCTTCACCCCCCCTGCAAAGTGATTTCCAGGAAATAGAGCTCAGCACACACTGCATGTGCCTGATAGAATGTGTAAATTGTTGTGCTCAGTGTTTTGTACCAGAAATAGGCTGGACACACTCGAGAGAAGCAGGTTTGCTGCAGCTGCTCCTCAGCATGAGCACCAGCAGAACAAGCAGCACTTGCACGCTGGCCAACTTCCCTCTGACTTCCAAGAATCTCCCAGTCATGACGAGCACAAACACCCTCACAAACAGAAAGTAAGCCTTAAAGCTTGTTTATTCCAACTATGCTTATGCCAGTCTTAAAAGGATTTTCTTGTGGGATTCTTTAAAAGAGAGAATCTTTGCCTCAAATTCCAAGTAACAAAACCTCAGAGAGACCAGTTCCCCTTTTTCCTTTTCACTTGATAGTCACAAAAATTATCCTCCCCACAAACCTATTCATATTCATGTACTTTGAAGGAGAGAAAAAAAATTAACAAAACTCTCTTTGAAATGTTTTTTATGCACATAAATAACACTTTCTCTTTGCTCTTCTTGAATTATATTACCACTATTGAAACTAGTTCTCCAGCTAAAAGACTGTGGTTGTAGCTGTTCCTTTAAGATTTAGAATTTGTTCATGAAATTTAAAATCATTTCAAGATAAAATTTAGCAACATCAAATTTTCAGCATTATAATTAAACAAAAATTACTACAAGCATCTGAATTAAAGAAACTGTCACAGAAAACTGAAAAATTTCTCTTCAAATTTAACTTATTTTTAATGCATCTGAATAGGTTTTGCAGTTTCTAACTTGTATTTATGGAGTGCCTCCAAAGACTGTCAGATTAAAATATAAATCTGAAAGACACGAAGCAAAGTTGTTTGGTTTTGGCTTAATTCTGACCATGTAAAACTTGAGACTAGATCCTCTCATAGCTGTTACATTTTGTGAGGAAATGATACCTTGATTTGTCATATCTCAATACAACATTCATACAGCATGATTTATTTTAATAGAAATAGTATTATTTATTCATTAAAACTACATGGAATAATACCAAAACTTAAAAAAAAATAAGAAAAACACCTAAAAGGGGATTTTAAACAACTGCTTTTATGTGAATATGGTCTTTTTTGCAAACCTGAATGATACATGAAATTCAGCTTTTGGAGTCAGAAAATATCAGTGAGGTCAGAGAACACATATTTATAAAGTGCCTGAACACATGGTGCTAAATGCATTCTCAAACACAATGTGAAATCCTACAGACCATTGTCTTGGGGCTGGCAGTCCTCCCCAGAATGGTGTCTAATTGCTCCTACACACACAGAGAACCCATTTTGGCCTCACTTAACTCTCCAACCCAACATTTTGTAGCTTCGCCCCACCAAACCCAACTCGTCTTCTGTGAAAGCCTTCTCCAGGGACATCCCAAGAGCACAAAAGGAGCAGAAACATTACTCATATGAGCCCAAACAGGTAAGTTAAAGCTACCAAGGGTAAGCATGTGCCCTTCTCTTCAGCCAGAGCCTGGACATGTTTCTACCAATAGTCAGTAGATCTCCAAAACTTATGCTCAATTTCTGTTCAAAAAACGCAGAAAAAAATGCATCCAACAGATAAAATTATTCATTAGCAAATACAGTTTTTAAATTAAGAGGCAGAGAACGGACAAGCTTCAAATAACCTATTTTTGTAGTGGTTGTTCAAAGCAACACAAAGCCAAGGCATTAAAAGTAACTTACTTTCCTTAAAGTTCAGCCTCTATATCCATAAAACATTCACATTAAATAAAGAGCACAGTTCTGTACAAGTCCTGTGCATTATTACAGAGATAAAGCCAACATTTAAAATCAGGTGAATTGCAATTGCAAAATTATTCACATCAAACACCAACATACCTGTTGTTCCTTGCGACTGAGCTCAGCACAGTGCAAGTTCTAACTCTCCCAAGCCTTTTTATTAGCTCTGAGCCACCTGGGCTGCCTCAGCAATGACCCCATGGAGCCTCCCACCACAGGTGCAAGCTGTGCTGGAGATTGCTCTGCTGCAGGACACTAACTGGGCTCAGCTGGGAATTGCAGCCATCAGGTGCCACCATCAGGCCTCGGTCAGCGCAAGCCACCCCACCCGCACACAAAGGGCTCCACGTCTCACTGCACATCTCATTTAGTGCCACCCTCTTACTTGAAAGGGAACCCCAGAGCCACAGACCTTTCCCCCCTGTGCACACAAATCCCTTCCTGCTCCAGAGACAATCTCGACCCTTATTAAGGTGTGGCACAGACCTTACTCTATCAGCTCCATTACATGCATTATAGATGCAGTTTTACTACTGGATCTTGAATTCTTACTTGAAGCCAGTATTACTGGTACCAAAACTACATTCCCTAATTCTGATGAGAAAAATTGCTGGGGTGTTAAAATTTTACCTATCAACAAAAAAAGCTAAAGCATCAAATCATGGAACTGTCTTCACTGGAGTAATAGTTAGGAGCAAAATTAAATGCAAGGGCTCACCAGTGATCTCCAGACAGGGCAACTTCAGGATTCCACAGATAAACAAAACAGCAGAAAAACAAAAGCCAGCCTAACTAAAACCAGCAGCTAGACTACAAATAACAAATAGTAAAACATGTGTAGCATTGTTTCATCCTCCATTTACCATGAGCCAAACTCGCTGAACCTGGTGAAAGCCTGAACACTCGGTGAGTGCAGTCCTGGGCTCTCCAAACACAGAACACCTGCAGTGCTGCAGAGAAGGCAGCAGGAACATTTTTCTCAAGAATTTAGTGATGCATTTCAAGTTAAACTACATTGTAAATTTATCATTGTATCTAATGTTACCATTTTCTACAATAAAATAATTCTACAAGAAGGGCAGTTGCGGGACTGGATAATCACTTACACCTGACACACACCACTGATCCTCAAAAAATTTATCTTGGCACAAAGCTAAGCTGTGCTTTCATGTACTCGTCATCCTTACTTAAATATTTCAGAACCTATTGCTGAACAGTCAATATGATAATATGGAAAGAAATACATTTGAAACAAGCAAACTTTAACAATCTTATTTACCTAAATCTTGCCAAAGTAATTCAATTGCCATAAAATACTTAGTCAAGGAGCTAGACAGCCTTGCTGCATAATTCATCAGTCATTTTAATCCTGTTGATGAATATCAGGTTCTCTATAGAAATGCTTTTGAACAATGCTTAAGAAAAATCATTGTTAGTTAGGGAATTATGAGATGTATTACTAACAGATAAAACAATACAGCAAAACCCACCCTATGGCCTCTGTAATGGCAAATGATATTCATAGAAAGAAAACTTATACCCCTGAAGTCAAACACAAACTGCAAATGCTAATGCTTTACACAGAAACCTGAGTTAACAGGTTCTCCCCAGCATTTACCTTCACTGAAAAATACTACACACAAAGAAGTATTTGCTCAGTTCTGAGGTCGCTCTAGATCTTGGTTACTCGCAAGCTGAAAGCAAAAATTTGATCAACCAAGTGGAGTTGTACACAGTCCTAATTACTGAAGAAACTTTTAGTTGTTTACTGTTTTTACTCTTTTCATATTACCCACCCCTAAATGATTTTATATATCAATAATGACAAAAGTAAATTACATGCTTTACTAAGACTGTGAACTAAATAACGAAGCCTACAAGACACCAGAACTAAGTTTATCTGTGTAATGAGAATTTAAACATCCTGACTCTTTTATTCCATACACACTTCCCACACATAGCTTGACCCTCCCTCCGTCAATTGAGAATATGCACAGGCAACACAACACTGGAATGACTGAGTCACAAAACAAGAAATCTTTGGTTCCTCGTTTTCATTCATTCTTTTTTGTTCTCCAGCATTCACCCCTGCTCCAACAAAACCTTCTGCCTTTTGCAAAGCTTCAGTGCCAGCAGGAGGGAGCCAAAGGGAGAACAGGCTCCTCTGTACTCCAGCACCCTGCTCCCACTGGCCCCAAACCCCTGACACCGACAGCTGTGCAGGCCAGAGGAACTGGAGTCCGATTCCCTGGGGACAGCCTGGGTACGGCTCTGCCAGTGCCGGGGAATTGTGAGCCAGGGGCAGGGCAATCAGCTCTTCCTGCAGGACCTGCACACACAGCCCCGAGTGTACTGGGATGGGAGAGATGCTCAGAAGAGGCAAAGTCATGAGATTTCAACCATTAACTTCTGAGAGTTATTTACGGTTGTTAGTCAGATTTGAGCAGGTATTCAGACTGATTTTAAAGGGCCAAAGTCAAGTTCATGAAAAATGTCCCATCTTTCTCTGGCCACCAATTAAAGTCTGCTAGAATCTCTTGAGAATACTGCCTTTCATACCTTTTGAAAAGAAAGTACAGGGAAATGGCATAAACTCAAGTATTTCATTCCAAAGAGTTTAAATGTATCCATTTAACCTTGAGGATGAATCTCACATTTCTGGACACTACCTGATAAAGTGTTGCACATCCCTCACTGATTCAGTGGTGTGAAAAAGAGGCAGCTGCACTACCCCAGCTCACCTCTGGCCAGCTGTGGGTCCCAAGGGCTGATGCCTCTCCCGTGCCAATGCTTATCACACCTCACTTGTGTCCAAATGCAGATTCAGTGAGATTCCCTTGGGTCTGAGAGTCAGAGGAGCCATCACCTCCTAAGGTGTGCCAGTGCTTAGCTACACAACATTTCTGCTGTGCTGGCACTATCACGAGTTAATGCTGGTTTCTGCATCTCCTTATTCAAACTAAACCCAGCTTTACTTGAGTTATGTCCCGTGTAATTTTAATTTACGTGCCAGGAACTGCCCACATAATATGCCTGGAGAAAAAAAGTAGTTTAAATTTTGGAATTTCTGGGCTTCAGAAGAAGAAAAATTCAAGTGCTCAAGTCCTCAACCTTACACGTAATTTTTATGTGGCTTTATTGTTAAATAATGACTATGTGACTTTCTCAAAGTAAGTTTACAAACAAAGGCTTCCTACTGGCACTGAAGAAGTGCAATGCAGGGAATAATGGACTTTTCTGGGGGATGAACATTTTAATTTGTTATTGTCTTTATCTGTTGTTATTGTAAATGTAGTATTTGCTAATATAATTTAAATAACTGAGAGACACCATCTGAAAAAATGCAGATATATTTAATACAACAAATTTACTGATCTCAAGTAATCAAATGCTGGATTGGTTTGGCGCCACCCCCACAAAAAAAGCTTATACGCTTTTTTTAAAAATGAAACTTCTGCATAGTTTCTTCAGTGGAGGTTTAAAAAATTAAGTAGCACAAATGTATTTTAGCAAGGTTTCCACACTTGCTACAATACAGACAGTTGTGGTGGGGACTGGAGAGGGATGAGGTCAGTGACAGGAAGGAAAATGTGATTACCTAATTCCCATTATGATGCCAGCTCTGACCTTTGGATTCCATTTCAAACCCAGCTATCATGTTACCAAAATAATATACTACGGGATGGATACTGTTTTGCTAACATGATATGTAGATTCCTAATACGAATTTTATCCTTACAACTAAATTGCAGTTATGCCAATTACGATATATTTTTATGTGCATGTGGCACAGTATTTCAGAACAGGCTACAGCATTTTTTTTTCCCTTGACATACAAAGAGACTGAAGATAAAAAATAAACAAAAATTCAAGCTGAATTCCATGTCAGTGCTTGCAACTTGAGTTGATTTTGCACAGCAAATTCCAAATGGTCAACGTCCATTAATAGAATCTTACTAATGATAAAGTGTCAAAATCTTAAAAAAATTCTTGAGGAGGGGATAAAATGACATTCAATCAAACAATACAGGAGCAAGAGACATGGACCAAGATTTGATTTGATATTAATTCTTAAGTAGGAAAAACATTCCAAAGGGCAGTTGTGTGAGGCAAGCCATGCTACCTTCATCGGGAATGGGAATTCTGAAAAAACAAAATGACAGTTTCTTTCCAAAAGTAAGCTATGAAATACTGATTCCTCCAGCACGCTACTAAAAGCTGGGCCTTCCAACCCTTGGTCATGATCATGAGAAGGAAAACAGTGAGATGAGACACAAACTCACATTAAGTGCATGTGGAAGTCACTTTTTTAAGCTGCCTAATTTACTGTGAACCTGGAGGGACAGAAGGAGCTGAAGAGAGGGCAAAATCCATCATTTACCTCTTGCTTAAAAATTGGTTTTAAGAGACTCTTTACAGAGGAATTACAAAAATCTCCTTTATAGCATAAAGGAGATAAATTAACAGGCGAGTCCACTTGAGCCCAGCTGGAAGCAGCCAAGACAGGGTCACCTGGCCACACGTCAGGTGCAGCAGCACTGAAATTCCCTCAGTGGTGATCACATCATCGAGGCCTCTGCTGGGAGCAGCTGCTGTTTGTTATTGATATTTGCATTCAGAGGCACTGGAGAGAAAAAAGATCTGTTTGTCAACGACAGCCTCTGATAATGCTACAAGGAAATCATAAGAAAAAATGGCAGTTATCTCCAGGTACAGATGATCACAAAAATGTGATATCCTTCCATTAAATATGTAATCTTACTCCTTGCTTTCATCTTCAAGCACTACAAGGTTTTAACACACTAGAAAATATGCTCAAAGATAATTTCTTCTTCCACTGAAATGTGGGCCCCTTGCATTTTCAAAAATTAACCCAGTGATTAGTCATAATGCTCTGAAATGGTGAAAAATGAAAACAACAAACATCCTACTTCAAACAAATAGTTGTGAAGAAAATATTTTAATTATTCAAGCAGGACCTTGACTGGATTTACTGGGGATAATTACCTCTGAGAAAACATTCTAAGCCAGAACTGATTAGAAAGTGGGAGAATTGTTCACAAGCCAGTACCCACACACTCACTGTGTCATCTAAGTGTCCCACCCACTGAATTCCTGAAAGAATTTCTCATGTCAATGAATGTAAAGAGAAAAAGGTTTTGCAAAGCGAGATAACTGACTCTTAAACACAAAAGTTACAGAGGCATTAGAAATTTGGAGGTTATTCTCAGATTTTGCTTAGATGAATAAAATTCAGGAGAAAATTCCCTTGATATCTATAGATCAGAGAAGTGGACATACTAAAAAGAGTAATCCAGTCGATAAAGGAAATATTAATCATTACCTGCACATGGCATGCAGGATTTGTGGCAGAAGCCTGCTATTTTGTTAAGTCTATTTCAAGAAAAACATCCTCAGAAATCTCAGACTGAAACACAAAACCACCTCAATCTTCTTCTTTCTCCAAACAGGTGTGAAATGCAGCTCAGCTGCAAACAGTGCAGTTCTGACTTGCAAGTGAATTAAGCTTCATAGAATGATAAATAAAACGTTCAGTAATGTGCTTTTGGTGTGACTGAATAAGGCATCTGGATAAAATTGAGAACTATAGGAGAACATTAAATCAGTTTAAAAACATGCATGAACTTCAGAATGATGCTGTCATCACATTATTTATATCCTAGACATACCAAAGAGCTATTATATTGCAGGTCTTTCATGGCAAAACAAAAGCTTTACACAAGTAATATTAAGTATTTAGATGCTTTCATGCAGGATTTATTAGTTCATATTTTGCCCTGTCTCTATATTTCTCTCAATTTCAACTGTATTTTTTGTCATTTTAGCTTTATACTGTTTGGTGCATTTGTTTTGTTATCTATTATCTGATGAACAGTCTGAATTCACGCAGAGCTGGATATGGCTGAGAGAACTTATCCTCCGCAGATCATCAAACTAAACAAAAGCAGGAGCCAAAGAAATGCAGTAGAAAAAACCCTCAGTTTTGTACTATTTAGACAAAAATATCTTTACACACCTTTAATGTTTATCTGAATTAACCATGTTATAGAACACAGTTAGCTTATAGAACAGCCAACAGCAGAGGAAGTTATTTCACACAGTAAGACATAAACTGTCTTTTGAAAGATTTCTTTCAAGTACTCTTCCTTTACAAAGACATAGAAATCTTCATCGTAAAAACAAATGTGTAAAAGAACATATTTCCTTGTGTTTCAGACAAATTTTGTAAATTAAACGGTCACAAAAAGATTAAAATAATTAAATTTTTCTATAATCACCAAAATTTGATCTTTCATCTAACTTTTAAAAGACAGGCTTCACCGAGCTTACCTCCTTGATCAGGGCAATGCTGCTCTTTCTGGGTTTCCTATGACTGGGATTTTTACAGCATCAGCCCAAAAATGCTGCTGTTAGACTTTACTGCACCTACCAAGGCAGAAACACTTTTCATACTTATTCAGCCTGAAATTTTCCACTTGTCCCTAACTTTTGCTCTCTTGTTCAGCCAACTATTCTGAGTATAGCCATCAAACCTTTTGCATAGTAACCTTTTTTTAATTTGCTTCAGAGCAGCTAAACATACCAAGCCATCAAAATGTCAGAGAATCAACAGCTCCAGCTCAAATCTTTCTCCTTTCATGATGATCTCTGTATCAATTTAACAAACTTTTGCCTTATAACCACATTTGTTAGTGCAGTATAAACCCACAGTTAAGTATAATTTCATGTTCTGTTTAAAGGAATTAAGCAAAACAAACAAAAAAAGCCTGTAACCAACTAAACATCCACCTGCAAAGCAGCTCTGATTTAAAGCATATTTGTAGGTAAACAAACATAAATGATATTGTAAGATTTGCATAACCAAGATTGATTCAGCTTACAGAACAAATCAAACAATTCGGCTGTGGCTGTTCCCACGTGGTGTCAGGGATTTTCTGGCACTGAGGCACGGGGGAATGGGGTTTGCTGGTGGCTGTCACACACCTCTTGGTGGGACTCCAGATGATGCTCAGGCATTTAAAAAGTTGTTGCTCTGTTCATGTGAAAAGGGCTTTTGATGACCAAGAATGGAGCAGTAAGTACAGAGGGAATAACACGACCCCAAAGTTGTCTAGGGAAACTGGACTGTGTTCCTTGAACGAGATTTCACAGAACTCCTCAAACAGAGCTCTTAATCGTCTGACCCAAAAGAACTTTATGAATTCCTCTCTTCGAGACGGGGGAAATGAGGTGCTCAAAATGTTCCAGTGAGCCTCAACACAGAACTGAATTAACTCATATTCCAAAGTGTGATGATAGGGTAGATGAAAAAGATAAAGCATAAAACCATCAAAGATTATATACCACCATCTTGTAATAGGTGTAAAAATGCACATATATTGATTCAGTAGATGATTATTCGAGCATACAGTAATTAATCTTTATTGTGACAGAAGCAACAGAGAGAAAAGACAAAATCTGAAGTTACTTCAAATTTATCCTATCAAATCCTTTCAGGACACATCAAAGATTTTATGCTCAGTCTGTTGGTTCAAATACTCTCTTAGTGAATTATGTTTCAGGAGTCCCTTCCCTTTGAAACAGAGGGTAAGTTTCCAAATCCTTATTATACATTAATTACACCTTATGTATTTTCATACCTGGCCAGCTTTAGGAAAATTACCTTACTAGATTTTACAATAAATGCAAAATTCTGTACTTGAGAAACCACCCACATGTAAAAGCCGCTAACACAAATGCTGACAATCAGTCTGACATCCAATCTGTTTCCAACCTACAGCCACAGAAATAGAGCACTGCACACTCCAAAAAAAGACCACTAACATTTTCCCCAGTTTAAAGTACATTTAAACTTCTTTTATTACTCAGAAGCTTTGCCCCTGCTTGGTTCATCCTTCCTCCAACTCATTCACATGTACAATTAAAAGATAACTACCTAAAGTTTTTGTACTGGGGTTTCAAAAGAATGATAAGGCAGCAGACTGTCACTGAAATTCAAGGCATTGAGTTCTTAATAATTTTCTTTAATAGCCATAACCGCAATTTGAGTACATCAATGGCAGCAATTGAGCCATATGAATTATGTGTTGATTTCCAAATAATCAGTAATAAAAATTTGTAGGATATTGTATCTCTCAGATAAGAGAGAAATGAAAAGAAAAAGGAGAGGCAAAAAATTTAAACAACATGAATGCTATAAAGCATGAATACTCTAAAGCACCAATGTCTATTAGAATTCAAAATATCTTTGTGATATAGCATATAAAAAAGGGTTTAATGAAACAGTAATAAGTTGTTTGAACAATTTGTCCTATGAACTGCAAATCACAAAATACCAGGAAGATTTATTACTCACAGAATACAGGGGCATTCTGAGATTGATAAATTCCTGAGGGGTTGGGAGAAGAAAAAACCTTAAAATCAGGCTTTAACCATTACTCAAAGCAATACAAACCCAAAAACGAGTAATGCTGAAAATGCACTCAGAGTGGTGCAGTGTGGTAAGGAAGAGGATCAAAACATCACCCAAGGAGGAGGCTGGGGAACAGCTGGTGGGAAGGAGTTTTAGGGAAAAGGACATGGAAGAGCAGGAGGACAAGTGAACACGGGCTAATAGGGTGCCCTGGCAGCAAACCACATGGGCAGCACCAGGACGTGTCAGGAAGGCCCTGGGGAGCAGATCCCAAGGGATGTGATCCTTCCCCTCTAACCCAGCAGTGGTGGGGCCACAAGAGGGGTTCGGTGCTCCCCGGTATGGGGGAGAGGCACGGGGTGCAGCCAGCCCAGCACAGGCCCAGGAGGATGGATCAGGGAATGGGGGATCCGAAACACAGGAGAGGCTGAGATAGCTGGGGCTGTTTGACCAGAGAAAGGAAGGGCTCGAGGGATCTCACACATGTACATAAATTCCTGAAGGGAGAGGGGAAAGAAGATGGAGCCAGACACTTCTCAGTGCTGGCCAGGCAAATTAGAAGAGGCAATGGCCATGGACTGACTAACTTTACATCCTGTTTAAATATCAGAGAATCCTTCTCCTGGGAGGAAAACCTATCAAACATGGGAGCAGTGTTTCCATACCGGTTGTGAGTTTGTGGAGATACCCCAAACCTGGTCCCTAGGTACCTTCTTCTACAGCTGATGCTGCTTTGTGCAGTGGATGAATTCAGCAATCTCCAGAGGGCCCCTCCAACCTGCGTCACTCTGCGATTCCAGAATATCGAAACTCTGAGTCTTTTACTGAGTGTTGGAATAATCAGCCACTTGCCTCTCATCCACTACCAAACAAATGTCAAAGTATTTGAGCCTCTGTGGTATATTGCCTTTGAATCTTTAAAAATTCAGTTACAGCCCCTCCCTCTGATAATCAGAACCTTCGAGTGCCTACGTTACAAATTAATTAAAAAATATATGCAAGAATCAAGAAAAATTAAAAGGAAAAACTGTTTTGAGTTTATGTGGCAAGGTTTAGGAAGTGAAGACTGTGAAGCACTGAAGTGTAAAACGGTAAAGTGAAAAAATTTAGACCATCTATAATAAGGAGAAGGAGAATGAAGAAAGAAAGAATGAACTCAGAGGTAATACTGCCAAGGTAAAATATTTCAGTCATGACACACTTCGAATTTCAAAACCAAATTATAAAGACTTTATTCTAGGATGAGGCATCTGAAGATTTAACTCTGAAATAACTATAAAGATCTATGCATGTGGATCTCTTACGACATAAAAACCTTACATTGCACAATGCCAATTCTCCTGTCAAAATATTTATAATTTATTAAAAATTTTAAAACTCCGCTGCTGCTAAAAAGTAAATAATATTTATGATTAAATATTCTTATTTCTTGTTCTCAGCAATGATTACGGAACATAAAGAAATGGACCTGAAGGTTTTAATAAGACCTCAAGAGAGCAACAATCCTCTTTTGTCCAGACCAACTCTAGACACAACTTTTCTCTTACTCATAATTCCTCATGCTGTGACAGTGGTATCTTTTTAACAGCTTTAGCATGTACTGAATGCATGACAAACATTGGATCCTGTAACTTAAAGAGGGAAAAATCCTTTCGTTCCAAGACAGATGATTGCTTCTGATGTTTTTCAACCTCGTCCTACCCACTGTGTTTCATTTCAGAATGCAGCACAATCACACAAAAAAGCAGCCTTGCTCTGTCCATGGGGTAGCAGAGTGAACATGTGCTCATCAAAACCCTTTATTGTCTGCCCTAAACTGGGCCTTTCCAGCCATGTTTGACAGCTGAATCATAAACACAGTATCCTGTGAGCTGTTTTTAAGCTTTGGAAAGTAATGTTTTCTGTCTGCAGCTCACCTCAAATGTCACTCTCTGATCAATATACATTTAAAGAGTTTTCCCTGAATTAATTAGCACTTTTATTTCATATTTACTACTGTGCTACTTTCACTTAAAAACATAAAAAAGATTTTGTTCACAAGATCTCTGCTTCACAGATTTTTCCATATTACTGAATACTCACTCTTGAAAACAGAAGAAGTGGAAGCTATCCAGTGTCAGCGTTTATCCCCCTAACCCAGCCATGCACGTGCAGCTATTTGCATATGATCACATACCTTTAATGCATGGACAGCTAATTACTGGCTAACCATAAGACATCCAGTTCCTTGGTTCAGTGTGCAGTTTCCAGTGCCCCCCCCCCATCACTGGAGGCCACTCAAACTATTGCAGACCCTCTTTTTAATGCTTTAGATTGGTTAGGCCCACTACGAGAAGCCTGAGTATTGATAGCAAGGCTAGAAATTACTCCTACTAAAATAAGAATTCTAAATTAAAAAAGAAGCAATCAGTCACTATCTGGGTGTATATATAGATACGTTATTCAGGTGTAACAGGATGATAGCAAAAATCACAGGAAAGAACTTGGTTTAAATCCTAAAAATTAAACTCTCCAAATGCTTTGAACCTTCCTATGTGGAATGTCATTGCAAAGAGAACACATCAAGAATTTGGCTACTGAGCAGATGCGACTTGGGAAAAGTTAGAGAAATTATTGAAGTTGCACTATTAAAACCACTAAAATAAGCACTTTGGGATGTATGGAAAGCAAACACTTATTTTCATAGTCCTGTCCTGTGTTGTTCTGGTATTACCTTGCTCTGGTTTCTTTTGCCTATTTCCTTGGTCTCTCTCCCTTTTTCTGGTCCAATCTGCCCAAATGCACATAACATACACATTTTCATAGAAACATGCACACATACATACATACATATATATACATATATACACACACACATATATATATATATAAATACTTTTGTGCGTGTGTGTGTGTGTATGGAAATGCCCATGTTCTTCCTACACTCAGTACCAACTTTCCCTATGTAAGTCAGCCAAGAACCCAGCTATGAAGAGAGGCAAAGGGAAGAGAGAGAAACACTTTCTCTACAGCCCCCCAAACAATGCTGCTTGCCCAGCCTTTCCTCCCTTTGTGGCTGACAGGCCGAAGGCACAGATGCCAAGCTGAGGAAGTGATTTTCCAGTGATGGCATCTGGCTCCTTGGCACACTCCACTGATATTTGTGTTGGCTCCTTTGCCATTGCCCCTGGGTCTGTTAATGGGTTAAGTTGGTGCTAGGATGTTGTCTGATCCCATCTTTTAACTCACCTTTGATTCTACTCAATTTCTGTCAGAATAAAGCTGCTCTTCATCCTCCTGAAATCTTTATGCTTTAGCTGGCATACATAATGATGTCATTTTGGATGGTCCTGTTGTGCTAATGGATGATTTGGATAGGGCAAGCCACTTCTTTGTATATTTCACACTTAAAAATTATGTCTGCCAAAACTTATTAACACAAATACTTTATTCAAGGACACTGCTTTTTATTGTGATCCTACCTAAAAAAAAATAAGAAAGAACTAAAACTGTGAAAGTACCATTACCATAATAAAAAGCAAGCATTATCAAAATCTGATTATATTTCATTATAACTCCTTGTGTTCAAAAAAACCACCAAAACTCACAGAATCCTTCTCTACATATTGCAGGAAATGTTGATGCAAATTTTATAGTGTAAAGTAAGAAGTCAGTGAGCTGCTTGAACACATCACAAAAGGTAACTCCAACGGGCTTATCTCACAACAACATGGTTTCTAGTCTAGAAATATCAGTTTATATGACAGTAATTACTAAAACAGATGGGCAAGGAGCCAAAAAGCGGCATCACATCGACAGTGGGCTGAATGCAACTGGGAGCTGTGGAGCAGAAAGGAGCTGTGCCAGATTGTGTGGCAGCTGAGAGTCTCATTGGTGACCATTTGCTGTGCAATCTCAGACACATCTAAAAAATTATGCATTCCCCATTGATTTCATGCTAAAATGGTAGAGGAAAAAAAAAGCCCCTCTGTCTGAACTTGAACACAGTACCTGCTGACAAGATCCTTCCTTTGAGTAGTCAGGATTTTCCTCCTTGCACCTCCATGTTCCTATCTGCCATTCACAAGACTGGCTGCACTTTTAGATCCACATGGTGTTTGTTACATGAGTGGCAGTCAAAACAACAAGAGAGGTCTGCAGACAGAATTAACCAACAGATTCAAAATAGTCCTAAAACTTAGCCCAAAAAAACCCACCACATATTATATCTTCCCTTCAGGAAATCTAAAAATACTGGCAAACTATAGGTAAGCAGCACTTTGCTAAAATAAACAGAAAAAAAAATCTAGACTCAAAAGACCAATGATCTCTAAAATGATTAAAGAAGTGCAAAGCAAACCCAGAATTCCTTAACTGTATCTTGTTACCATCTGATTTTTGTTTTTTTTGCTTTTTTTCCAAAAAGTACTTTACACAAAACTTTGATTTAAATCTTTCTACTGACTAGGCAACCACTGTACATTTTAGAAAATACATTTTTCTAATTATTATTGGAATTGGCCATCATTATGAAGAATACTAAAAATCCAGCTGAGCTGAGATCAATATTCATACGAATTGTTCTCTAACAGCAATTAATAGTTTGCAGTTGTTAAGACTAGGGCAGTAGCAATAAAGCATTATCTTCAGTCCAATCTGATATTTCATGTTATTGAGATTATGAACAACTTTTAATAAAGAAATCTTTTGGATATAAAGGGGTTGGCACTTCCTTCGGAGTCTCTCACCAGGCTGTTCAGGCGGGCAGCCTCGCAATTAATCTTAGCAGTTCATTCATTTTCCAAACATCCTTGCCTATTGACTCCTACAGAAAAGTGCTCATCCACTCACTTGGTTACATTAATTATACAGAGGAGATAAAGCCAAGGAAATCTGTGAGACACCAGAGACTCCATTAGTTTTCTGTGTAAATTCCAAATTTGTTTCATGTAAACAGAAGGAGGCACATCACTGACACTGCTGGGTCCCTGATCACAGGCACGAGTTCAGCTGGAGTCCCAGCCCCGCTGAGACCGGGACAGCAATCCCTGCACACCCTGCACACCCGAGACCTTAGATGGTTTACACCTGCCTCTCAGAATTTTGGGGGCAATAAAGAGGCTGTAAAACACCACAGACTTCCATCAGATTTTCCCACCTGGAGCATTTCTACATGTTAAACTACCTTGGGTTACCTTGGATTAGCAACACTAGAAAGAAGCAAAGAAGGTATGAAAAGGTCAGTGGTGGGGCAAACAAAACGTAGGGGTGGGGTGGGAAAGGACAAGGCAAAGGGAGAAGAGTAAATTATTTACAGTGTAGAATAGTTTTGATTTACCTGGACTTCTTTACATTGACCTCTGGCTGCAACTATATTTCCTCTTGCTTTTTTCCTTCACAACACCTAAAAAGCAGCCCAGAGATGAACTAAATAATTATTGTGCACGCTTCACTTTTGTCTCAGTTCCAACAAAACTTGGTACCATTCCAGAGTCCAGATTTTTCTTGAAGAAAGTGATCTTAAATTCTAACAGCTTAGCAAACATGTATGATATATTATACACTTTTCCCAAATTAAAAAATGTCCCCTACATGTGCCAATGTACTCCCTGCATGAAGCACAGTATTTATTCCGCATAAATTGAAAGCAAGCTAATTTTTCAAGGTGGGGCAACAGAGGTCTGAGGAAAAGAGCTGTCAGTGTGAGCAGAAAAATCCCACTCTCAATTGAGTCACAGCATGCAGACAAATATTTCAATTTTTGTGTGCATGTAAACTTGGCACTGTTTCACAGAGTATCAATTTTGTCAATTTAAAAACCTGAAATTAGCAATTTGGACGTGAATTCGGAGATTAATTTGCATATACATGTATGTGTATATATATATACACAAATGTATGTATACTTGCATGAAGGAAAAAATCCCTTGCATCAATCAGTGGCTTGCAGGAAAGTGAAATAGTGAAGATCCTGGTTTGTTGCCTTTAGCCAGTTAAAAGAAATTAAAATAAAATATTGTTAAAAAGCAAGAATTAATCTTCAGCTGACAACATAATGCTCATCAGTACAGTGAATTTTTCATTAGCCTAAGAAGGAAAGAAACATATATGCACATATACAAAGAAATACATATATGTATATAGTATAAATATATAATTCTGTAAATCCACTTGTTAAGTTTAGGGGACAAGAAAGTGATAATCAGTCTGTATTTTCTCTAATAACACAAAGTAATTCTAAAGAAGAGCTTAAAAGGAGTTAACTGAATATTTCAAGCAACTTCAAAAATCAAAGTGACAAAACAATTTGGAACCTCTGCTCTGGCTCCTAAAGGAGCTTGGTGCACCCAGTAGAAGAGGGGAGACACCTCTCACACTGGGAAACCAAATTCTTACCTGAGCAAAATCCCAATTTAAGTGAAGCAAAGGTTGTGTGAGCGCTTATTGATTCTGTGTGTTAAGGAAACAATTTCTAATAGAGAATGTTTCTGCTAAGGAACTGAAAAGGGAACTGTTATATAACATAAACCCCACAGTCCCTGAACATACAGAGAAGTGCAGCTTCTGTACTTGAAGTGGGACTTGCTCCATGAGAAAATATGTCAGAATGAGCCATTCTGAAAACCATCTTACAGCAAAAATATGTTAATATCAGCTGTTATAAACTATCTAGTTGATGTTTCTATAGGCCATAGCTTTAGGATAACCCTTAAAGCCACCAAACCTCCTGAATGGAAGCAGACACCAAGCAAGGGAGCAGTACAGGCAGTTGTCACTGTTCCAGTTCAAGGTGGGCAGCGTGGTTCTGCTGGAAATGTTTTGTTACAGGGTTGTATTGGTAGGGGGAAGGCAGAAATCACAGAGAACCTTCAAAGGTTCATGAAGCACTTTGGAGTTTCCTGTGTCTCCTAGGATAGCTGAAGAGAGGGGAAGGAGGAAGCAGATTCCTGTTAAGAACAACATTAACAACAGTGTCTGTTTAGATCATTCACCTTTCCTCAACAAAAATAATTCTTACATGCTAAACAATGTCAAAGTCCCAACTGTAAAGCAAATAATCATGGAAATAACCATACAGAAATGCTTCTGCTTGGTTCATTTGGGTTGGTTGGGGTTTTTTTTTTGAGTTAGAATGGTCATTTGGCTTTCTCTTTTTCAGTTCTGAATTCCTCTTGGGTCTGCCCTTGCCTGCTCTCTTTCTGTGAACTTGGATAAATGGTATAGTACTGATTAAATTCACTAAATCTTAGAAATTATATTAATTTATTTTTGTATTTTTTATTTCTTATTATATTTTTTACTTTTTTTTTAATCTATCTGGCTAATTGTAACCTGAAAAGCATACATGCTTTTTATTAAAAGATGAAGAAATACTATTCTTTTGAAAGCCATTGCTATTCTGGTTTTGTCCAAAAGCACCATCACACCAAGAAAACCAGGAACAAGGTAGTTATTTGCATGTAAACCTCATAAAAACGCAATAATCTAGATGGAATATCCACAGTTTAATAAGTTAATATAAAAGTTATTAAAATATTAAAATGTAATTAAAATGAAAATATTTAAATGTAATCACTGGGCACTTATAAGGCAGTTCACAAATGTATGCAGATTACTGGGGTTTTATTTATTTATAAATAAATATGTTCACATACACCAATGTAATCTAAAAAGATATTAAAACAACATGAAATAATCTCAGTACAATAATTTTATCCATTGGCTCAACACAACTTTTTGCTCATAATACTAATAAAAGGCAGGAGAAAATCTCTATATCCTTCACCTGTAAACAAATATACTTAAATAAGTGGATTATGTTTTCATCCATTTGATTAAACACACATTCCATTCACAACTAAATAAAAATATCTAGATACTCATGTGAACCATGGGACAAAATGTTTGTACTTCATCCATTTGACGTTCTGGAAGTGGGGTTTATGTGACTCCCAGAACCAGGGGTTTGAACGTGAGTGATGCCAGAGCACATGGAGAAAGGTCGCAGCGTCAGAGGGGCTGACCCCGGTGGAATAAAGTCTATCAACAAACAAGTGTTTGACTGAATCGCATTTCATTGAATAATACCTGCAAATGTGACTCCAGCAAAGCTCCAATATCTTGCACATAACCAGAAATGCGAAGAGACGTTTTCAAGAGCCAGGGCAAATGCTGTGGATGACTTTCCCTGGCTTTCACCAGGCACTGCCATTAGAGTGCTTTAGCTTCCATTAAGTTGTCACTTCCCTGTGCTGCCAGCTTTTCAAGGGGGACAATTCATTCTGACAGAACCATGGCCTGTCACATGCACTCACAGTTCAGTGGGAATGAACAGGAAAACCCCCAGAGCTGATGGATTTATTAGCGATTGGAGCTGGCACATATATTGCTTATATGTACAGAGCAAGGTAATTAATAAGCTCTAACCTGTCCACCTTAAGCACCTCATATTTAGTTGCACAAACTTAATTCAAGGCACACAAATGTAAAACATACAAAGCTGTTCTTTCATTGGATTTTGAACATTAAATTTGTTTAATTAGCCCTTATTGATTATGGCAGTTTTGTAACAACCACATCTAGTTCATGCATATTTTAAACACATAAGTATTGCCACAAGAGAAAAGGCTGATCTAGTCCAGAATCACAGGGGCAAACATTTAGGGAAGGAACATAAGAAATGCCCTGTGAGCAAGGCCCCTGTCCTCAAAATATAGCCCTGCAGCCAGTGACTCCTGAGCTTCCTGAGCCAGAACTTGTGCACAGCCACTGGATCCATCCTGCTTGATCCCAAATAAATTCTAAGCACCACAATTCTGCTCCATGTGAAAAAAGTACTTAGTTATGCTAATATTGAACTTGCTGGCTGACAATATCACTGAGTACTAATTTTTATAGAGCAAAACATTCCACTTTCTTTGAAGCCTTGCTGATTGTTTAGGCCTCTCTTTTCACTTATCTGTCATCATTCCAGCTCAAGAACACTAATCTATTTAAGATGTCAAAATAGAAGGTATTTTGTACTTCTCACCTTCTCCCTTTCTACCTATTGGACGTATGGGTGGCCAGAAATATGCTTGCTGTACAAAACATGAATGCAAGAAGCATTTCAGCATTAAAGATCTCCGCATCATTCCAGTTTTCTATCACAGAAATTATTACCATCAGTCTTCAATACATTCATTGCATTTTATATTTTCTTGATAACAGTTAATGGGTTATTAATTGTATCTTATCCTTGGCCAGATCCAATAAGGGAACTTGGTACAACCTGAAGACAAATTATTTAATTTAGTTTGCTGCTTTTGGCTGGGAGAGAGTTAATTTTCTCCGTGGTAGGTAGTATGGACTGCGGTTTGGATTTGTGCTGCAAACACAAGGAATCTCTGATAAGACAGGGAAGTTTTTGTCACTGCTGAGCAGAGCAGACACAGAGCCAAAGCTGCTCCTGCTCCTCACGCCACCAGCCAGGGGCTGAGAGTGCACAAGGGAGTGGACACAGCCAGAACAGCTGACCCCAGCTGACCCAAGGGGTATTCCAGAACACCTCATGCCATGCTCAGCATACAAAGCTGGAGAAGGAGGAAGAGGGGGATGTTTGGAGTGATGCCATTTGTCTTCCCAAGTCACTGTTCCACGTGATGGAGCCCAGCTGTCCTGGGGTGGGTGAACACCTGCCTGCCATGGGCAGTGGGAATAAATTCCTTGCTTTGCTTTACCTATTGAAGTGTCTTTATCTCAAGGCATGGGCTTTGGGGTTTCTTACCAATTCTCCTCCCTCCCAGGGTGGGCAGTAGTGGGGGCACTCAGTAAGCAGCTCTGTGGTACTTAGCTACTGGCTGGGGCTAAACCACAACCCTTAAGTAATATTTCATCTCTGTACAACCTTGGAGCAATGAAGCACTGAAGAGAGTGAATGTTTTCCTGAAGCAGAAGTCAATTAGAGAAGATACAATTGCACACAGAATCCTCACAAAAGTAAGCCATGATGTTGTTTCTTCTTATAAATCCTTATGGAGGATTTTGTCCTTTCTCTCTCTCTGCTACTGCATCTTCCAAGCTGGAACTCAGTCGTTGTCCTTCTGGGTCACAGATCTTCTAGAAGTTGTTCTACTGGGCTGCAGCAGAAGGCACTTGGGCCACAGCAAGGGGGGCAGAAAAAAGCACATGATGTCAGAAGGGAGGAAGCTGGGAGAGAAGAGACACTGTTATGCTCGTGGTGGCAGGAGCCAGAGCAGAGGCAGAGCCGGAGCCAGCTGGCCGAGGGGGAAGGATGACAGCCATCAGATTAACTGGGAACAGCCAGGCAGTCCTGAACACCACCACAACAGAGACTTGGCCCATCAGTAAGGACAGAATAGAGTCCATTAAACATTTTGAAGGACAAAATCTAGGTTAGAAAAAGGTTAGGCAATATAAAGATGTGTAAGGAGAATACACAAGAACGACTAGAGGCGGGTATGTGAGAGGCTAAGGAGAAAAACAAAAGGAGATGCAGAGGGGAGTCAGCTAAAAGATAAAAAAAAGAGAAAATACTGATTAAATAACTACTCAGCAATATATGTCTCTTAACATACAGTAGAAGGACTCCACCACAGTCACAATAAACTGTCTCTAGGTGGT
This sequence comes from Oriolus oriolus, assembly GCA_013400235.1. Classification (NCBI taxonomy): domain Eukaryota; kingdom Metazoa; phylum Chordata; class Aves; order Passeriformes; family Corvidae; genus Oriolus; species Oriolus oriolus. Next base: position 140,727 of record VXBT01003889.1, on the reverse strand, counting down.
TTTGCATATTAATATTCTTGGTTGTACAGTTGTTGGATACTTCTGGTTTCACCTTTAACACTCCAAGTGAAGGGACACATAATTCTCTGGTGTGGTGATAACTCAGAGCAGGCATGACCATTACAAAGGTCAATTGTTCACCAAGTTTAGCATAATCTTTATTGACTTCTAATTATTACTTTTAGCTTTACCCTGTTTTGCTTCCTTAATTACAATTCTGATGTATTTTAAGATTTATTTAAGATGCTGAGGTGCAGAGGCTCGTAGATAAATCTGGGTGATTTGTTTGCATACAATGTGAAATGATAAGCTGGATCTAACCTCGTGCAATACTTGGGCTGAAATAAAATATTAGAAATTGATTATTGTCAAAATTCAAATCATTTAGAATGAACAAAAAGTGAAGATGATGTATTATGTTCTTATATAAAGATATTCTAAGCTAGCTGGTGCCACTGAACAGTCAAAATTGCACTTCTGTTATTACACATAGATTTTGACTTTGATCTAAACAAGGCTGGCCTTCTAACTTCCAATGCCAATTAATTCTTTTCACCTATAAATTGCCTTTACAGGTTTGGAGTTTTGTATTCTTCGAAAACTCAGTCTTACTTAGAAGGCTTTTAGGATAATGCTCCTTGATGAAAGAATCTTTCAAAAAAAATTGAACCTGAACTGCTCTGAATTTTTGACGCATACATCTCAAGGTAAACAGAATGCTTCACACAAAGCACAGAAAAAATTCACCTGTTTACTTCCCTGTTATTGCTACTTCTGGGATAACTGGAAAAAATCAAGGTTGAGTGATGCCTCATCTTGCCAGATGGTTGTGCTACTTGGAATCAGCATCAGAGAAAAATTAGTCAAGTTTTCATTAAGAGTAAATAGGAAGTACAGAAATACTCAGCTGAAAAAATGAGTTCTGACAAACTTGGTCAAGTAGCAAGCAGTAAACTGCTTCTTTTTTTTTTTTTCCACATTTGTTATAAAGTGCTTGTTACATTCTTTGACGTTCCTAATAGCTGCATTGAAAATACAATTTATTTATTAACAAGTAGTATTTCCATTCTTTGACACGTTCTCCACTCCCACCCCCCCCCAAAAAAAAAAAACCCTCAAAACTTTCAACTAAGCTCATCAATTACTCTTAACACTCTAAATAGTTGGCAATGTTTACACAACATCCTTTCAGAGTTATTCAGCTCGATCTTGCAGCTCATTAAAAGGATCTCTATTTATTTGCTGTGTGTTACAGTTCTTCACTTTGGCACAACACGCAAAAAGGAAGCCAATTTTACTTTTCCCTGTGGTGTTAATTGGTAGAGCATGCTGCCTGCCTCTTCATTAATTATGTCAATGTGTATGAAACTTTCATTTTCATGGCAGTGTATTAACAAAGCTTTGCAATGAGGCTGACAAAAAGCCAGCAAACTCCAGTTTATAAAAAGTGGGTAATGAAGGCTAGCAGTGGCCAGAATATAATATTTATTTCAAAAAGCCGCTTTTTCCTCCTTATCCCTTAGAGAAAACATCTAAAGCAAGCACTTACTGAAGTAAACAAGATCAACTTTGCTGCTGAAAGTAAATAAATCTCCATATAATGCACAGATAATGGATCTGGAAACACTATAACTTCCCAGAGCACAAAGAATGAGAGAAGGACCTTTAGCCCAGCTGAAATGGTTTTGCTCCTAAAACCATTTCCAGATAATTTACTGATCTCATCCCATCAGGTGTATAGAAATCACTCATTGCTTGATAGCTCACTAAACACTGGGGCTTTGTCTAAAGACAGAACTACCACTGGCACAGCAAAAACAGGCACTGTCCATACGAAATTCCTCTGGATGCCTTCAGCCTGTTTCTGTTTACTCACTGCAAGTGTTGGTAAAAGGCTAATACTGAGCTTTCCTCACTACCATTTTTTTTCCCCTAAAAAAAAAATTAAACAAAGGAAAACAAAATACCAAAAAACCAACCAAACAAAAAAACCCCAAACCAAAACCAACCAGCTGAAAAAAAAAAAAAAAAAAATTCTCAATCAGCTCTCCCTGACTTCAGATAGGGCATGTTGAATCTCACTACAGTGGGGAGACTGCCAGGAGACAGAGACTAAAGCAACAAATAAAGTCTGTAATACGCTACTTCAGTTCTTTCTGGAAATTCTGAAATGCAGAGCATTTAAATAGAGCAGTGCTGTATTGTAGGAGATGTAAAGCATTACAAACTATAAATGAAATACCTTGAGAAGTTACCATCTTACATTCCCGGAATTACAGCTCACAGCCTTGGACACCACGCCTGGAGAAGCTTTCCTGTTGCCACTGAGGCTGTGAACGCTACAGACAGTGCTTGTTTGTCACCCCAGGAATCTTCTGACTGATAAAAAGACACGTTTGTCACTGGCTAATACCTCTATTTGAAGGATTAAAGAAACCCCCAAAAAACCCTAACTAAACCAAAAAAACCCTCACAAAACACACAAAACCCTCACAAACAATGCATGTACATTCCAATCTATGATCTAAGGCCTTTCAATTCTGTACTTCTCTCCCTATATATTTGGGATGTCCTTGAACTAATTCTTTGCAGTGAGATCAAGTAACAAAAAGAGCAAAAAAATTGAAAAAAAAAGTTTCCTACAGTAAGCTTAAACCCTAAAACAACAAACAAAGAAAATTATCCTTCAAGTGCTTCTAGGCAGGGTGGGAGATGAGAGGCACTCTAGGGAAGCACAGACCTCGTGGTCTATTCCCAGTCAGTGGCTTTTGGCCCTGATGGAAGAAGCAAAGTTCCAGTCAGCAGACCTATCATCCAGATAGAATGAAGAATTGCAGGTGCCAACTTTTTTTTTGTTTCTACTTTCCTCTTGTACTTTACCAATATCTATTATGTTATTTCTCTCAGGCTAAAAGTATACTAGTACACAGACTGCATCTTCCTGTGTATTTACATGGCTCAGCACTACAGGACACTCCAAACCCTCAATATATTCATATTATTAATACAGACATTTCTTTAGGTAGCTCCTTCTGTACTCAAGTGTCCTCAGAAACACTATAAAACATGAAAAAAAACCCACTGAATGAAATAGAGGAGCCTCACTGAACTAACAGATTAAGTTTCCATATATTTATTCTTTCTTACTCTCCATTTTCTCCTCCTTTCCGTGTTTGACCTCTCCATCTTTTCTTCTTGCAGCAGCACCCTCTGAGCATCACAAACTCCCTGCTGTCATTGTCTTCTCAGTCAGTTTCTCTTAATTTTTCACTCCCCTTTCATCAACCTTTAGCTGACTTCTCTCATACTCATAAAGTCTCTTAAACCTACTCCTGGCTTCAATTCTCCTTCTCGTCTAATTCAATCCTCTCAGGATCCCCCTTCTCTTTTCACTTGGATCCTGCTCAGTGCTACAGATGCTTCACTGCTGGACAGGTCTGTGGTCTCCTGTTCCCAACAAACCAGTCTCTAGGCATTTCTTCTTCCCTTCCTGTCTGCTTGCTAAGTTCCTCTCCTCTGTGAGCTCCTAAGTAATTTATAAACACCATGTTTCTTTGCTCTTACTGCCAGAAAACCTGCACTGAAATTTTATGTTTATTCTACTCTAATAACTCCTTGCTCCCAGACAGTTTGGAAAAGCTATGACAAGGTTATATCATGAAATATTTTCTACATTATTACTCCTTATCTTCATCAGCAAGTCGTTTTGCAAAGACACACAGAAATTAACCTTGGACTATAGGAACACAATTGAACAGCCGTTCTGTAACTGAAACAAGACTAAAAGAAATACTCTGGAGAATTGTTCACCCTAGCTGCATTTCTTCTGTGATAGCTCATTGCCTCGACGTCATTTTGGGAACAAGTTTTGAAAATAGGTCCTAAAACATGGTACTTTTTCCTGTTTCTCCCTAGAAGCAGCTGATCTATCAGGAGTCTATTGTACACTGTTAGTATTCCTCTTGAATTTCCTGTGCAGTTCTTATTTGCCATTTCTGTATAAAATACTGAGTTAAAAAAGCAGGTATTTAGAATTTCTTGGATAATTGTCTAGGTTGATCTTAATTAGAAGCTGCAAAAATTATATGGAAGTTTAAGAATTGCATATCTAGTAGAAAGCATGTGTGAGGCAAAGGAAAAAATCTTTAAAAAATAGATTTATGATCATTTTAGTCAGTAGCCATCAAAACTGAAAGCTTCTATACCATAGGTAGCTAATTGATTTTTTTTTTTTTCTCTTCCATATGTATTATTTTTTCTCTGTCACACAGATAAAATGCTCTTTGTCAGCAGCTACACTTCCTTGTCAGATTTTATACCTCAGTGACGATGTTTCATGTTCAGCAGCTGGCACATAAGTATTCTCATGCAGTTACTGCATTTCTGCACTTCTCAGTTCTACAGGGCTGGGCTTTGTTTCCTTAACTTTTATCCCAACTTAAGCCAAACAAAAACATGCTAAAAAAAAAGTAATTCAGTAGAGATTACCTATTCCCACATACCATCAGCATTACCAAACTTTTTTCAGTGACATATATAGTGGCACTGAACATCCACAACTGTATTCTCCAGAGCTTCTAGAACAACAACAACAAAAAATCCTTTAATTTCACACATAACTAAAAAAAAAAAAGTAAGATATTTCTGAATCAACTGTTGTTCAAAATAGAGCATATGCTTTGGGAAAAAAACCCAAACTCTCAAATTCTCAGAACCGCAGAAGTAGCTCTCCAGAAAGTCGTACCAATGCTTCCTTTCTTGCAGTACCAAAATATTGCAGCGTCAGTTTGTCTGGGGCTGGTGCCTGCGTGCTGGCTGTTACATTTTTGCTGCTTCAACTGAAGAAACCCCTGTCAGCTCCTTATCTCCCTCAGGAAACGTGTATCACTGGGAGCAATCACCCCTTATCAGCTCTGGGCAAGTCGGTCTAATTGCCATCTTTAAGTCACGTGGAGTCTCCACATCTTTCACGGGTCAGTGCATTGCCCAACCTGCTGGTCATTTACGTGGAGTTTCTCTGCCTTTGCACTTTATAAACACTCCTGAGCTTTCATTGTGGGAGGGCTGGACACACTGCCCAGCAGGAGTCCAGAGGTCTGAATAAAACAGCTCTAGCTCAGGCAGGCGCCTTAATATCCAAAACCTGCATTATCCCTTCCGGACCAAATTCACGGCTCTAGGGAAATGGCAAAAGCTCCCGTTGATGGACTGTATTCTTTTTTGCCACATATGTGATTTTCAATTATAATTGTTAATACAGATGACTTGCTTGCAGGCAGTTTGTCAAGTGATCAGTTTGTTACGCCTCAGTCACGTTGATATTTCCCCTTCTGGCCTCTTTCTCTCTCCAAGCTTCAGTCTGCTGGGTTATGTCTGTGTCTTGGTCCGGGACACAAAGTGCTGCCCACACTGCCCCAGTTCCACGGGCCAGCACTGGACACAGACCCTCCACATCCCAGTCAGGAACGAAGCAGAGCTGGTGGCACTGTATAGCTGGAAAGGACTCAGACCTGGTTCACATTGATCCCATCAGGAAGCAGCAGGCTGGAATCAAACCCAGGGAAGAGCTGCAGATCCACCAAGGCTGAGTGAAAGCAAAGCCTCAGAAATAAATATGCAGCCATTCAGGTTCATATACAACATGCCTACACAACGTTCCTTCCTGCAGATATAAAAAAGGGTTTAAACGGTGAGATACACTCTGCTCAATCTATGGGAAAGACGAGTGCTACATGGGCATCGGCTCTGGGAAAGGAACATTGCTTCTAGGACATCTGAATTATTGTGCTAGCATGACACATTTTAAATTGCACAGATCGCTTCTTCCTCTCTTCTTACATCCACGCCTGTTTTCCTTCCAAATGATGTCTTCAATGGCACATAACTGGGATGCATCTGGCACGCTCTGTTAGGCCCCCACAGGTCTGAAAGCCCAGAGCAATACCCTGCATTTGGACATATGTGCACTAAGCTGCACTGTGCCATATCCCCTCCTCAACTATGGTCATAAAATTTTATTTCCAACTTGGAGGGGAAAGAGAGCAAAGTCCTCTGGATTTTGAGAGTGAGCCAACAGGAAGTGCTAAATGAATAAAGAGCATCTGCAAGTGAGCCCTAGGGACTAAGCAGTGAATGCCTATGACACTCTGCTTCCAAGTTGGGATTCTGATTCTGGTGCCAAAAACTCATATATCTCCTTGCTTCAGTAGTTATTAATCAATTAATATACTGTATTAAATAACCAGACCCCTAAATAAGCTTTTTACCTTTTAGTTTCTGAGGCAAAAAGAAACACATAACAAAGCAAAGAAATGCTGCTCTATTTGCAAACCGATTGCTTCAAGTTATTTTTATTTATTCCAAAACATGTTAGCAATAGACAAAATAAATCAAGGTAATCAAGCAGAGGAGAATACTTTCTCAAAAACATGTAAAAATCATCACTGTCCTCAATGTGTATGAGATGGGTAAGGAAATAATAGAGATATACAAGTGATCTGGACTAAGTTTGGCTGCCCCCTCACTCCTCCACACCTTCCTCCAGCTCCCCAGATGGGCTGCACCTACAGCTTGTGTCTAGACTCTTTCTGTACACTTTTAGCCTGAGAGATTTCACTGTCTTTCTACAGAAGTTCCAGTTCTCAAATGCTTTTCCATTAAAAAGTTTTTCCTGCTGCAAAGTGAGCCCACTGCACAGGGAATAGAGAGAAAAACCTGATTACTTTCTTGCAGCTTCTTTTTATGTACATGAGGACTATTATCAAGTCCTTGCTCAGGCTTCTCTTCCCCAGCTTTTCCCTGCAGGTCACCTTCTCCAGAGTTCTCATGCTTTATATTGCTCTCCCCAGTACCTCCACTGATTCAGCCACTTTGTTCTTGAAGCATTCCCACAGTTTTGCCTTGCAGCTGAAGCCTTATAAGTGCCATTTTTTTCAAGAGTACTATTGCAGAGGCCTTACTGATGTTTACTCTGGTTTTTTTGTATAAAAAATACGGCATGTGCGTGCCTTTCTTGCAATAGCAGGATATCTTTAATATGTCCAACTTTTGATTTACTAGAAACCAAAATCACTGTACAGAACACTGCCTACGCAGTCATGATGCATTTACATGTTCCCAGGTAAATGTTTTTAAGTGTAGACCTTTTAATTTGCTCTAAATTCCATCCTGTTCAGTCTCCCACTCATCAAGGGAATTTTTAATTCTAAAGGTATGCTGGCAGGTTCTTTCAGATAGACATTCTCAGGGAATTTTTAAAATATGTTTAGTGTTCTATCATTCATGTCAATAATGAAAACACTTAGCTGTAGTCCTAAACCAGCCTTTTCTAAAATTGTTCCAAAAACATAAATCTACTTTGACAGAAAGCCATTTACATCTGTTCTTGGAGTATGGCATTTTGTTGAGGGTTTGTTCTGTTGTTGTTTTGTTTGGGTTGTTTGTGGGGGTTTTATAACTTTTTTTTTTTTTTTTGGAGGGGGAGTGTGCTGAGTTTTTTTAGCAGTTGTTTTACATCCATGCACAACAGAGTTTTTCTAGCTATCTTTCTGAAGAAGGAACACCACACTTGCTCACTGGACCTTGTCAGGCAGAATCTTGCTGCTGAAATACCTCTACAGTGACTTTGAAAAGCCAGACCTGAGCTCACTGTGCCAAACTCCAAACCAGATCCAAGATGGAAAGCAGACTAGCACAGAGCTGTATCTGATCTGCTAAATCCTGCTGCCAAAACAGGGAGAAAAACACCAGTTGTATACACGTTTTTCACAGTAGAATTCCAAATCAGATTTGGGGAGGGGAAGGTGGCTCTGGCTATCCCAAAAATCTCGCTTTTACCCCAGAATGGTTGTTTAATGCTTTTCTCAACGAAGACAGAAAGGTGGAACTGCATTAGCCCTCCTCAGCCATCAAAAGCAGGTCGGTCTTGCCAAACACATACTGTGACATAGGTTTAAAAGAAAATAAAAACAAAATCCACTGAAATTCATATCCAAAGTCAAAAAATAATGGGGAAGCCCTACCCTTGTCAAGTCAGGTGAAAAAAAGGCTGTGATTTGACAGAACAGCATCTACACCTCCAAAGAGCTGAAGTAAACTATTATTTAATGAAAGATGAATCAAAAAAACCTATATCCTGAGCACTTTGACTAGTTTTATAAAGAAAGATTGGACCCATAAAGGACTCAAAGAGGAGGTGAAGGGGAGCTGCACCAGAACACATCAGCTCCGAGATGAACAACATAAAGGGCAAGGAAGGTAAGGAAAGGAAAGCTGCAGCACAATGCAACAGGAAGGTGTTTTCAGCCAGCTGAACACGGAGCCTCCTGTGCCACCTCAGAGCTTGGCTGGCCAGGGTGAGGCTGAGCTCCCACAAAGGATTTTGTTATCAGGCAAGATTAAAAAATAGTTACATCAGGTGAGAACAAAATTTCAGGGTATTTTTTGCTCTCAGGAACACTTTTTTGCACATAGTATGTGTAGATTAATGTTCCTGATACCTTGTCTTTTTTCTTCCCCATAGAGACACTCAATGGTTACAGTAATAAAAATGAATCTTACTTACATCTTGAAATGCTAAGTGCAGTGCTAAATCAAGAGGTGTATTCCTGGTGGGTTTTTAAGACATATAAAAAGTAACATGTCTAAAAAGCAGTTGCACATACCTTGATGATTTATTTTCACGTTATGTATTGAAATGCAATGCTCTGTTATTATTCTGTTCCTTGTATTTTAAGTTCACTCTAGTTGATGATAGAGTTAAAAATGCTATGTTCTCTCCACTTCTGGCAAAATTCCAATCCAGAGTGAGTCCATGGCTCACTGATACAATGAAAATTGCTTTCTAAAACTCAGGGTGCTTCTTCATAAATGACATTTTTTAAAAATGCAGAAACAGAAATAAATAGATCCAATCTTAATGCTTCATTGAAAAGATTATCTCCTATTGCTCAATAAAAGTATGCCTTGAAGTGTCCTTCTGAAATAAAGTTTATGTGAGAAAAATAAAAATTGCAGTTGCTCAGTTTGTCGTTGCTGCAAAACTCCAAATTCATATTGTTTGTAGGGCAAACAGAAAGAAAAGAACCCAGTAATTATTATATACCAATCACAGCTTAAAACAAGCTCTGTATCTCCCTGCATGTATAAAAAGTGCTGTCATTCTCTTTTTCTTTTTTCATATGTTTGTTTCCTGAGGATCCTCTATCTAACTCCAAGAAACGTCACATTGAAAGGTGTAGTTTAAAGCAGGTTTCTCTAATTTCTGGGTGTCTTACAACTTTTAGATCTATGAGGTGGCCACAGGGCAACTCCTCATGGATTAATCTTGTCTAGGGAAAGAGTAGAGACAAAACAATTATATCAAGCAAGAGTAGCTACGAGAATAACAGCTGAAAAAGCAAAACTGTGCACAGTTAAAGAATACTTGGTGGGTATGCAGAGGACTGAGTTCAGCAAGGCAAGGCCAGAGAACCATTTGATTATTCTTCTGTTTAATGGATAGATAGGAAAATGTAATGAAGAAAATAAAAGGAGGAATACATTGCAAGCCTTTTGCTGATTAATAGAAAATATCATTAAGATGGATGGGGTCATCCAAGACACTGTTATCAGCTGTGCTAAAGCACATACACATCTTGGTATTTCCATAAAGCCTCTGAAATCACAGGGATGAAGGATGAGATTATGATGTGCCACAAAGGGCTAAATTGGCTCCAAAAGGCCATCAAACCGTGTGAACTATCAATGAAGCAGTGCAGCAGCAAGAAGGAATGAATTAACATTACCCGTCAGGATGATTTCTCCAAACACTCTACGCTAAGTTTCCGTCTCTGCCCGCTAAGTGCATTATTAAAGTTTATAAATCCTGACTTGCAGAAACTGTTCTGCTTTTCACTTAATGTATTCGGCTGTATTGAAGTTCACTATTGAGAGCTTTCTAAGACGTTTCCTTTCTGCCAGCAGCCTCAGAATGCAGTTATTGAAAAGCATACGGGAAATGTAGTGGGCATGTGTTTGTCACTCTCAGCAAATCCTTGCTCTGTGGCAGACATGATTTGGAGATCACCTTTGAAAGCTTATCTCAGTGAGGGATAAGGCAGCATTCACATGGCTTCATCTCCAACACAACACGGCCAGACACAGAGTACAGGAACGTGTGATTGACAGAGAGATGTTCCATTACCAGCTTTGTACTGAAGTCATTTCCACCCCTGCCCTCCCCCCACCCCCCAGTATAAGCTCTTGTAAATGCATTTATTTCCACTCACTCAAAACAAGAAAGTCTCAGCGTAAAGATGTTTAAGTTCAGCTTTAAATACAAATGAGTACTAAAATCCTTGCTCCACTGAATGCATAAAAACAGCTGAAGCACATTGTCACTTATCTGCCACATGGTATTTTGAAAGGATAAAGTGAAACAGCTTCTACAATTATTATTTAGAGTGTTACTAGCAAACTTATATTTAGCGAATTTGACTTTTCAGAATGGATTAGCTCTTTTCCAGGAATACCATGCTATTAGTACAGAACTGTAAATACACAGCATGGTGTGTTATCTTGAAAAGAGGACAAATTAATATTTACTACAACCTACTAAATATTTTATTGAGTACAAAAGGTCCACTGACTTAAAACACTCCATTACAATCTCAGAAGAATCTCCACTTAACAGAAAATGTTCTGATGTCAAGCCACAGCCACCACCAGTTAAAATGTTACCATGACAACCAGCAGCAACTTAGGGTAGTGCGATGCATAACTCGGATCCGATGCTTAGCTCTCTGCTCATCTACTGCAAGAAAATTATTTTTCACACACAGAAATCCTAGAAGCCTGATTATGTTTCTAAGCAAGCCCCTCAAGCTGGAGGTAATGCCTGAGAAATCTCAGCAGTGACTCTGCGCTGACCTGCTGCTTCAAGCAGTGCTGGGGGGCTCTGCAGGCACACCCCAAACCCTTCACCAGCCAGCAAACGGAGCTGGGGTTTAGGAGATCTCCCAGGGATCCACTGTCTAACCTCCAACCACTGCTAATTAACAGAGTAACTCCCCAATATGCATATTTAATTCTTTCCCTTTCAGATGTGCTCTTTTTTGCTTCCAAGTGTGAAATCTCAATTCAGATCCTGCTCTCAGGTCACATCTTGGCTCTCATGGTTCGTGTTGGTCTCTAAGCACAAATGAATCTACTCAAGACTAAGACAATGATCTGTAATAGACAAACTTGCTTGAGAATGTTTTGACTCTGAAAAATCAAATAATGCTCAGCTTAGAATGGTATCCTTCAGGGCAAAAATCGCAAAAAAATGTTCCAATTATAAAGAATTATACTCTGTCCTTTTCATTCAAGGGACACTGAATAAAAACATGTAAATGTCGTAATTAGTTAAAATCATTATCAATTCCCTTTACTGTATTTCAAACCCAAATGCATACCTTTCGGACAATCATGGAAATAAAATTGTAAATCTCAGTTGAGAAGTACTTTATTGTCCAGAAAGAGTTATTCAGATTTTCTTTTTCACTGTTAAAGCATAGCAGTATATTATTTTTAGTTACTTTATGGACTTCTAATACATAATTTCAAGGGGAGTTTTGAGCAGATTCTTATAAAAAAACTGATTGAGGGGATGCCTTCCAAATAATTCATGTGACTTCATCCTAATGATTACAGTTTTCAAGAAGGTGAGCAAGTAAGGTGAAAATCTTTAACCGTTTATGCAAATGTAGAGAGCAACAACTGCCACATTGAAATAGCATCCCTTACATACTGCACCAATCTTTTCCTTATTCTCAAGATACGTCTCATTATTTTTAAAAAAAATTGCTATCAGATTTCTTAAATGAAAGAACAGGAAAACTTTTAAAAGCTCAATGAATTCTGAATTATTAAAGATAAAAGGGTACTTTGGTATATTTATTATTATATTGCAGGAAATCATCATCACTGATGTCTGGATTAAGCCCTTATCTTTTTAAATGGCCTCTTCAGTGCTGAGGTAAACTTAAAGATGCATTGCTACAAACCCCCAGAAATTAGTATTTTGGTGTTGTTTTGTTTGTTTGGTTGGGTTTTTTAACTACTTTTTTATGTTATTAAGTTTAATTTCACTGTGCAGAACATTCTGTTTGAGTAAAAGAATGAAAAGGTTGCATTTGAATGAAAGCTACAACGTGTTCATTTCCACAAACGTACTATTTCTTATTTAAGTAATTTTGTTTTAGAATTATATTCCTAGTCCCTGTAATTAAGTTGTTCCTGCTGAAAGTGCAAGGACAAATAAGGATATTAAAACACACACTGACAAGGGGGAAAATTAACAAAATACTGATGATCATTTTACCGGAAAAAAACGGGAGACAATTCTTTAGCCAGTGGCCACCCCTGTAGCTCCATCAACTTAAATGCCATTCCATTTAATTATCCACGTGAGCAAGACATGATACAAATTATTCAGCTCTTCAGTTCCGCCTCATGACTACGTGACGTATTTTGCTGACACCGTACATTGCCAATCTTCTACATGAAAAAAAATTATCAACAAAAGTTCAGAGATCACATAACGTAGGGAAACGCACAGGATGGAGTTCAGGGTGATTCATATGAGTTTGCATGAACAGTAGCTACGCACCTAATTTTTAAATAACACTCTTATAAACCCCCTAGCAAATAACTAATTCTCCTGATGCCTTTTCTGTGTTACCCTGCTGATTACTGAACCCTGTACTTCCTTGGAAGCTTATCAGCTCACCAATCCTTGGCCTTCTGCAGTCCCTTCACCCATCTCGTGAGGTGCTTGGGAAATCTTTCATCACAGCTCACTTTTCCCATGTGGACAGCCATAGGTGTGTTTATATGCAAGGGCATTAAATAAATAGTAACGAGTGGTCAGCTGAGGGACGTGGCTTAATTTAAGAAGACCATTTTTGCCTCCTTTGCATGACACACTCAAGGTCAATGCAGTGATAATTCCTTTAACCCTTCCACTGACAGCGTGGATGGCACATACAATGGATTTAAGTGTAGAAAGATAAGAATGGCCAAGACAAGAGACCTGGCAGCTTCCTGAAGCCCTGGGAGATATCTTGCCTTGGTTATAAGGATCCTGCCTTCTTCACCCCCATCCCATTATGAAACGTGGGCTCCGTGGCTGCGCAGCAAAGCCGGACAGGCAGCTGTTCTGTGGCACTGCTGTCCACCTCCCTGGGAGCACAGCATCGCCTCTCCAGGACGAGGAGCAGTGTTCTGCCTCCAGTTTCTGCCAGGAGCACTGCAGGGCCTGGGAGGCTCTGCCCTTGGGCTCAGGCCAAACACTTGCCACCTTACACCATGAGAAATAAGAAACATGCACCAGTCTTTGGTCTGTCTCGCTATATTTTTTTACTAGTATTGGGGCAACGCATCTGATTTCCCTCTCACTAACCAGTTGGACATGAGCACAAGGTGAAATGATGTATTTAAGAGGAGAAATGCCTCAAAATGTAATTTTAAAATTACATTCTTCAAAGACATTCTAAGACAAGGTCTTCTGCTTATGTTTTCCAGTTTGGTGGAAGGACTTTGCAAAGAAGTCATCAGCCCTATTTTGACGAAAGTAAAAAATATTTCCAAAAAGTCTGGAAAAATTCGATACTACATTTCCAAACTTATTTTTTAAAGAAGAATGAAAACTGGAGAAAAAAAAATCATTCCTCCTCCTGAGTTAAGGCGAAAAGTTTCTTATTTGCATCCTATTTTGTCCCACAATAACAAGTACAAGGCTGGAATTATCTTTTAGTGGATACAGTAGGAAAAACAACATAATCTCTAGAGAAAAGTCCCTGAGATTTTATAAATTTCAGATTTCCATTAGGTTTCTCTCAGCTGCTTTTACATCCACCAAGATTCTGAGGTGGGAAGCACAAACAGATCACAAAGACAGCAGAGTTTCTCTCTGTGACATTCCATAAAGTTTCTTTAGCGGTGAAAAGAGCCAGGATTGAAGAAACAAGGGCTGCCTTTTTTCCCCACTGCTAACAACATATTTTTTATGGATGGTAAGGCATTTAAATAGTTAGAAGGCTGTAAGAATCCACCTCCTTGGCAGCTACAAATTCTTTCTGATGAGAAAGATGAGACATCAGAAAGTCTGCCTGGTAAATCATGCAGAGTTTCCAAATAAGCTCTCCCCTCCCATGGATTTTTTCTGCAGGAGATGATGATCAGGCCATATGTTACTATGACAGATTTGCTATTTCATAACTGAAACCCATATAGCTCCTATATTAATATTTCCTCAAAACAGGGCAATTTTTAATAAAACCCAAAACCTACTTTAATGTCTACATACGACAAAAATCATGACTGAGGCACTGTCCCCAAAAGCTGCTCTATATTCAATTACTTTTGTAAATACATCCCCTTTTATTATTTCTAGGTTTTAAAAGACAACTAAATACTGCATTTAATAGTAAGCATGTGCCCTGCTGAAGGGAACACAAACTATAATGATATGCCTAGCTTAAAAGCAAATCTAATCTACTTGCTTATTAAATTTAAATGTGTTTAAGGCTGATACGGTTTGAAAATGATATGTAAAATAACAGCTTCCATGGCTATAAATGTCAAGTCTAAAAATTATATGCAATATAACATACAAAATAAATGCTGCTTCATCTTTACATTTCAGTGTGATCAATTCATTAAATGAGGTATTACAAGCTATGAGAAAATTTTACAACTCCTGAGACATAATTCGTCACAGTGTATTACAATGCAGCAAGGAAATACTTTAGAGGTTTTGTCATCAATGGATTAAAATTCTTATTAGAAAGAAGGTGGGGGAAAGTAGCTTTCTGATGTACCATGACCAAAATTACTCATCACAGCATATATTAAACACCTACATGATCCTTTTTCATGAGACAGTCTCTGTATTAACTGCTTTTCTTTTTTTTTCCCCCCCTTGGAAAATAAACCAAGGAAAAGATAGGTGATATATTCTATAGGGCCAAGATGTAAGGACACAAAGGACACAGAGCTTCCCTGCAACACCAAACCCAAATATTGTCCATGGGGTTTTTTGGCTTTTCTTTCCTCTTCCTTTTTTACTGCAACAGAGGGATGATCTTTCCCACCTGCTGTGTCTTCCAGAAACAACATGGCCACAGATTTTAAAGCTCTGGTTAGAGAGGAGCCAAGAAATACAGTGGCTGTATTCCCCCCTCTCCAAGTCCCCACCAAAATCCCTCTGGACATTTTATCTATACAGCAAACTCCATTGCTGAAAAAGCTGGAAAACCTCAGGAACCACTCCGCATCTTGAATCTCCGCAGCTCCCTGTTCCCGAAAATCCTCCCAAAAGCTGACTCCAGCTTAGGGAAACTGCTCATTTTAGCCCTCTCAGTAACCAGGCGGGACACACAAAGAAGATCCCCCAGGATGTGACTCAGACCACCTAAATTAAACCCTTACTCTGAACTGCCTCCTGAAGACACATCTCTGTCTGCTGACTGCACAGGGAGCGGCAGGAGTCTGGTTTCTGAGCATGACCTACTCTTGTGTCCAGCCTTCAGCTTTCCAACAACTCTGTTTCCAAAAGAGAGACCACTAAGAGATGCTTTGGCTGCAATGCTGTTAACTACAAGCCCATCAACTTTATTTCCTTCATCCCGTTAAGTTTGAGGAAGTTATAAAACTGTCAAGATCTTAGAGATCACTAGAAAAAAATCCTGTTTCCATTGAGGTAAATGCCTGCTACAGGTAAATAAAAATATGCTATACATTGATGGCTCCTAATGATTTCCCCTCCAAGGTTTCGTATACCACTTTCTACTCAAGTGTTCAAAAGTCTTGACTGCAAAAGAATTTTTTTAACATCTAAAGTTTATTCAGACTTTGTTATTTACAATTAAATCCTCTTTCAAAACCCATCCTGATTAAGAACTTTCAGGCTTAGGGTCTTTCAATAAGGCAACAAGAGAACATCAATTTTCTCACACAAATGTTTACAGCAGTTAAAAGGATAAATGTTACTTCTTTTATTATTTCTCTCTAAAATAAGAATAATATTCACAGTTTTGACAAAAAGATTTTATTTTTAAATACCATTGCTGTTTCCAAGATACACACCTGCCTCTTGCCTTATCACTTTCCCAATCTGCCAAATATTTAACACATTTGTCTTTTCCTGACATATAATTTGCTATTATCGTGTGACAGAAAAACACACATCGCCCCAGATGTTCTCAAGGTGCAACACAATCTGGCAATGCTTTTCCAGGCCAGTATCTAGCCATGAATTTCTGCTCCCACAAACCCATCCATATTACCAGGGGAATTATTAGGTGGCTGTATCTTTCCAGGCACTCAGAGCAAGATAACCCTAATCTAGTCTTA
Organism: Oriolus oriolus; assembly: GCA_013400235.1. Taxonomy (NCBI): domain Eukaryota; kingdom Metazoa; phylum Chordata; class Aves; order Passeriformes; family Corvidae; genus Oriolus; species Oriolus oriolus. The sequence continues at coordinate 124,350 of VXBT01003889.1, read as the reverse complement.
TCACTTGCACACAAAAGCATTGGATCCAATAGGCTTCCATGTAATCCATCTCTGTCAACCGCATTAAGGAAATTACCTGTCAGAAATATCACGGCCAAGATTCTGTGATTAAATGCAAACTTAGAAAATGCTCAAGGGTATAGTAAAAAAAGCTGCATAAAATTGCTTTCAGTTTAGTTTTCCTTATGTTAACGTTGTGTCCACAAGCAGTGGAACAACATAAAGAATCAAGTAATTTATCAACCACACGTTGCATTGCCAAAGGAAACAAAATATATTTTTAAATTTGTCATAATTCCATGAAGTCCATGTTCATTATTAAGATGGTAAAACTTAAAAAAAAATATTTAAAAAAAAGATCTTTGAAGAACCGAAAGCACACCAGGTTCTTTTTTAGGTTTTTTTTGTTGCTGTTGCTCCCCAGAGAGGGAAATTGTTATTTCTGATGAAGTATAGAAATGCCTAAACTCTCACGTCCACAATTTGAATACTGTATTTTTTTTTTTTTCTTTCAAAGCTTTTGTCCCTGCAAACTTTACAATTTAAGGATTACTGGTTACAAGTTTGCATGGCTGACAGCACAGTCCTACACCTCACCTCACTCAGGTCCAAACCACAATCAACAACCTCCATCAACACCTTTGGTCTTTTCCGTAGGTACCTTTCTATGAAGAGGACAGAGCAATCAAAGACATGTATATAATGCTCTGTTAACTGTGCATATCCTGGCTCTGTGTCAAAGAAAAGAAACGCAAAGCAAGTAAAAAAAAAAAACAAAACACACCTTGACTCACAATTCTACAGCTAAACAATTTTGAAGTATTCACTGAAGAATCCTCTGTTCTAAAGTGCCCAACATACTCTACAGAAATCAAAGGAGGTGGAAAAAAATACAGGATGAATATTTAGCACTATTGATTAATATCCCCAGTACATGAGAGGCACCGACTTACTGGAGAGAGTCTAACAAAGGGCCATTAGGATGATTAAGGGACTGGCACATCTCCCTTATGAGGGAAGGCTGGTTTAGCCCCACAAAGAGAAGGTTCAGGGGGATGTCACTGTGCACAAATGTTTGAAGGGAGGGTGAAAAACTGAGCCAGGGTGTCCCCAGTGGTGCCCAGGGCCAGGGCCAGGGGCAATGAGCACAGGCTGCCAGCCAGGAGCTCCCCCAGAACAGCAGGAACTGCTCCCCTGGCAGGGTGGCTGAGCCCTGGCACAGGCACTGGGGATGTTGTGGAGTGTCCCACCTTGGAGACACCCAAAAGCCGTCTGGGCACGGGCCTGGGCAGCCAGCCCTGGGTGTCCCTGCCCGAGCAGTGGGGTCGGACCAGAGCACATCCAGAGGACCCTTTTAACCACAACCCTTTTCTCACCTTTGTCCAAGGTCAGCCTGGAGCTGCACTGAAGTTCTCCACCCAGCAAAGAGCTGCGGTTCTTCTCCTAAAGCAGGCAGACACTGGGAAAAGCCAGTTTGGAGCAGAAGACTGCAGGATGCATCTTATCCTTTGTGAAGACAGGACTAAAAAGCCAACTAAAGGGTTTGAACTTCTGACCAGCAAAGGAAAGAAAGAAGATAATGCATTTTCTTGGCCACAAGACCTATTGTGGAATTTATAGTTATTTTTAATCTCAGTTAAAAGAACTAGTAATAAGACTCAAAGAGTGAAGAGAGTTTGCACAACCTCATTTGCTGATTTATACAATGGTGATTGAAGTAATGAAGCTGCTTAAGTCAGGGAATCATGGTTGCCACACAACATTTACAGCTCAGAATCCATCAGCAGAAGCCAAAATCACACACAAAATTATTTTGAACCTTGCACATTAATTATGAATCAGATGAAAGAAATAGTTGTAAAAAAAATTAAAGCGGACCTATGTTCCATGTGGCACTTTTATTAGTTATTTATCATCCCCCATATGTGCTGCCAAGGAAAATTATAATAGGCTACTACTACTATGTACCAGAGAAGACTATGAATTATTATTGATATTCTTATTAACCATGTTAGTAAACTCAACATAACTGGGTCATGATCACAGAGAAGCTCTGTGTTCAAAAAAGATACTGTGCAGGACAGAAAAACCACAAATACAGCACTACTTTTAAAGCAGGAACAAAGTACAGTAGGTACAGCTGCAAATTTAATCTCAAAAGCACATATTGACTAATGGAGATTATAACCAAAGTGAGCTGGATAACAATTGTTTCCTAGCAGGCCGCTGTGTAAAGCAAGATCCTTTCTTGGAATAACTCTCAGATTAATAGATTCAATATTGTTTCCCTTTTATTGGAAAGTGAATTCCATTAAACACCCCAGATCACTTCAGTAACAGAACATATATTTGCAAATGAATGCAAAGACTCTGGATGAAGAACAATACATGTCCTGGTCTACCACCATCTATGAGCATAACTTTCTTTTAATTATCATATTTATTTCTGCTCCAGCCAGTCTGCTGTCGTGGACTGGAACTGGTGTTCTGGAATGAATCTCACCACACGTGTGATGTATGAAGCCTCCCAAGGCACAGACCACACCAGGCAGGCTGTGCTGAACCAGCCCCTCACAGAACAGGGCCCTACAAAGAGATTAATGAGCCACTACAGTGACAGTGACTATTGCCACCACCCATCACCATCACACCACCTGTCATCAGCCACTTCATGGGAAGAAAAATGTGTTAGAATCTGAGTGACTTAACAAATGCAATAAAATGAAGCAACTGAGCAGCAGAGGTACAAATTCAAGGAGTTCCTGATTCCCAGCTGTGCACACTCGGTGCCCCTGAGACAGCATTGCCTCTCTGTGCCTTCAGAGCTGCATCACAGGGGTTAGGGGAAAAAGATGGGAGCAAGGTAGAAAAAAGGGAAAGGGAAAGGAAAGGGGAAAGGGAAAGGGAGGGGGAAAGGGAAAGTGAAGGGGAAAGGGAAGGGGAAGTGAGAATACCTCTTTTGATTCATCTTCCACCAGTATAATAAAACCAGAGTCCTCTTTAGGCTATGTGAAAAAGATGAACCTGAAGGGAGTCATGATGTGGTGTTTCTCCTGGATCAGTGTAACAGCTGCCAGCAGGAAAGCTTCATGGGAAACACACCTTCTGCCACCCAAAACCACCAGTGAACCACTACTTTGTACTTAATAGCTACACACTTGTATTTAAGGCCACTGAGTCAATAATACGTAAGTTAAAAATATGTTCTTGCTCTGTTTTCACACCACACTCTCCATCTTAGTATCCAAGAATGGAGCATTAAACAGTAATGACAAACATCTCTCATCCGTGTTTTCCTATCCACTCTTCACCTTTGTCCTCAGTAAAAATTGAGTGTATAAAGCAGGCAAAGTTGGGAAGGCAGAGCAGAGAACCTCAGGGAAATATGCTATCAGCAGAATCCTTCTGTAGACCTTGCATTGTGTAATACACATGAAAAATAATTGTATCACAGAACTGTTAAATAACCACATTGGATTTGCAAAACAAGATGCATTTTTCCCAGCTCACTGAGAGCCTGTAGCATTTTGAAAATTAGCATACATCTGCTCCAAGGTATTCTGCATAAAATATTACAAAATGCGTTTGATATAAACAGATAATTCCTTTTAGTAAGGTATAAAGTTAAAATGGACTGCACTTTACATGATTCAGTGAGCAAACTGGCATTCAGAGCTTAAGGAATAACTAAGCACCACTTCCTTAGTCAATTCTGCCACCTAGCTCATCTTGGGAAAGCTCAGCCTGCTATACCGCACTCCTGAAAAGCAATTTTCGTCTTGTTTAGAATTGAAATTCACAAATAAATCACCCAACACACCTAAATCACTTCATTAAACACAGGTAAGATGGCATATTAAAAGAAGAGTCATTTACACCAGAGGTACTAAAAGAAAGTTGCTGTGCGTAGAAAATCTGTCACTTATAAACAAACTTTAATTCTGATTGATTCAACATACACCAAACCATTTTGCTTCATTTCATCCCTTAACCACAGTTAATGTTCTAAAATATTCCAAGGGATTTTAATTTTCAAACTATGAAGGAAAAGAAAACATCCTCTATCCACTCTAAATCACAATACATAATACTGGTTCTTGAATTCTCGTTTCAAACTGTTCCTTTCTTGCAAATGCCTTTTAGCACAACAAAATTTGTGTTGGGACAGAATTTTATATCTAAATATATCCCAGCATGGCATTCTATAAGCAAGCATTGCCATATAGAAACTCTTTCAAAAAAGCATATGCAAAATCTGCCATTGGAAACTTGTGATGATTTGAACAATTTCACATTTTTAATATAGCTAAAAAAAATACAAAACCAAAACAACTCCCAAAAATCAAAAAAGAAAATATGTGGGTTTGATTTTAAGTTCTCTGAGCAACTATGCTGAAAAGGGAGGTGAGCAAGCACGGCTCAGAACCATAAAGCTGCCAGCAGAAAGAGACAAACTATTGTTTTATGGGGTTTTTAAAGCAGTGAATTCTGACACGCATAAACAACACAAACCCTAGTGTGGCAGAGGTGCCTGAACACCTCTAATACTCAGCAGTATTTTAACCTGGAGATGCCACATTGCTGCTTAGGAAAGGTTTGTGATGAGATCTCAGCAACACCGAGGGCTGACACAATCTGCAGGGTTGATCAGTGCGCCCTCTGCGCTCTGGGATTTTATTTTACTCTTGTGTGACGGATCTGATGCAGGGCACTGATGCTTGGTCTCCTTATCTGGCTCAGTTACATGTTCTGCATTAACATCACAAACAGATAAACAGCTGTCATTATCTTTGATGCTTTTGCATTTGTGCTGCAGCTACTGTAACAGGCCTTTGCTTGCTGCCAGTAATCCTTATTTATTTACTGGAAAATACTAACCCTCTCACAGTGTACATGTTTCCTTTAACATGCAGGTTGGATTTGGAAGTGAGTATTTTCAAGTTATCTTTCCAAGGAATTACAAAGAGATGGATTCCTTCTAAGGGAAAAGGATAAAGAAATATCAAAAAAGGGTAAAGAAATATCAAAATTCCCCAGTAATATGCTTTTATCTTCAAGCCTCAATATACTTTACAAAAACTGCAAACTACACTACAAAGAAATCACCCTACTCAAAGTGAGAAGAGATCTAAAGAATAAGACCTAAGACTTACAGAACAACTGAAAACAGACTCCCTGATCTGATTCCAAACTTTGACGCTTTCAAAGCCCAGTATTAACTCCAAGCTACGGCAAAAAAATACCCATATTAACAAGGATCACTAATGTCCATACTTCTAAAAATAATGCTCCTTATTTTCAGAAATAAAGAATAGCAAGAGTAACAGAGTAAATGCACATATAATAACTAAAGTATAATTCCCATCATCTCATTTTCCAATTTTTACCATTCAAGCTCAAGAATTAGTAAAGAGAACAGGTATTAGACAGAAGCAAAACTCCACGGAAGCTCCTTGGAGAATAGCAGAAACACGAAGTTTGACACATGAAGGTGAGGTAGAAGTCAGGATTTCCAGAAAACATTTTCTCCCCCATTAAAGAAGTAATGTCCTTCTCCTTTCTCCACTCTCTTCACTCCCCAGTGCTCATTCAAAAGGGGAATTTGGGGACAGGATCCAGTTGCAGCAGCTCCAGCTTTTTTGTGTGTGCAGACATTCTGCATCATTTCCACTCTTTCAGCAGGGAGAGTCAAGGAAAACTGTAACACTTCCTACTTCTTTTTTTCAACATACATTTCCCTGCATTCCCCCTGTAACATTTGCTGTCCTCCTGTTATATTTTCTATTCTTAAATCTGACATATCCTTTCTCATTTTGCTTTTATTCCCTCCTTGCTTTCTTTCTCATCCTGTCTATCCCTTCCCCTCCCTTTTCCAAGTGCCATATTACAGTTCTCCTTTAGTCTACACCTTTCTCTACTCATTCAATCTCTTCTTTATTCACCTGTCATCCAGAGATGGATTATTTTAAATGCTCCCTCAACCTTTGCTGCTTTCCAGACAGGCTGACAAGAAATCTGGAGACTTAGATCTAAACCAGCTTCAGAGCTTTCTGAATATGATACTGATAGGGATGGAACGGAGAGAGAGTGGAAAACGTGTGACAGTCCTGCTGCTGTCACAGATCCTTAACAAACGGACAGAGGGAACAAGGATCCTGGAAGCTCTGCACTTCCTTAAGGTTCAAATCCCTTTGTACACAACTTCTGTGTTCTCAACTCATCAGTTTGGTTTATTCTGGAATCAATCATGACACTCTTCTTTATGGAGCAGTTTAAAAAAAACAAAAAACAAGTTGCTTTGTTTTCAGAAAATAAAGAACTCATTATTTTCTTAATTTATTCCGGCTTTCTTTGCTTGGCCAGCAAGGGAGTGGTGCCTGGTTTTATTTCAGAAACTCAAAGTAGCTCTGCTCAGAGTAACATACACAGTTTGTTAATGGGATAAACTGCAACAAGCAGCAGCAGAACCATTATAATGGTGCAAACACATTTTTCTACAGTCAATTGTTCAAGTTGCTGCTGACTGATCTATTGCTCAGCTTCCACAGCACACTTGTTCCTCTGCAGTGATAGTAAAAATAAGCAAAACAGAATGTCTGGCAGGGACCAGAACAGAATAGAATAGTTCGGAGGGAAGGAACCTACAATGATCATGTACTTCTACTGCCTGACTACCCCAGGGCTGACTGAAAGTTTAAACATCTTACTAAGGGCATTGTCCTAAATCCAGAATGTAGCAGGAAAGATTCTGACACTGGATCTTAACAACTTTTAAACTCATTTCTCAGTCCGAACACTACCCTAAAACATTATAAAAGAGAAAACTGAAGGTTTAATTTTATTTTAAAGGAATTTGATGTAGATGTGGCCAACGCTCTAAAACCAGGGTATAAAAAAGTAAAAAAAACCTCACATCACTACTGAAACATTAAAAATTCCAAGTTTTCATAATAAAGCTTTTCTGTATCTTAATATTGACATTTCATTTTCTCCAAACATTAATGAATCTCACTATATCAAAACTTTAGTCAGAAGCAATTTGCAATTTGAACACACAAGCTAGGTTTCTCCCCCAAATACTTTTGCAAATCATTCCTAAGATCCTATTTCTGCAAGTACACATAGAAGATATTATTATTACTGTTTCAAACATGCCCAGCACTAATAACTCGACTGAATGCCTTGTGCATGAAAGAAATTATTCATAGCCACTAAAATGATCCAATACTAATTCATCAGATAAAGATACAGAGTAGCAACATAAGAAAACACCAGCAATCAGTGATAAATCTGGATGCTCACACAGCTATGTCCAAGTATAAATGTTGTCTCACATTGCACACACATGCCCTGCCTACCCAGCCCATGTAAGAAATGAAGTGCAGAGCATTTTCCCATTTTTTTTAAAGCTTAGCACACATTTTGTGCTAAGTATGTCCATCTACAAATTTTGAGCATACTTTATGTAATTTAGAATAAAATCTACTATCCTTCACCACGAGAGAACGAGATCACACAGTCTGTGCATATAAACACAAGCTCAGCTTTCACGTGGCCTTTGAAGGCAAACAGGGCTTCCCAGATAAAGCAGCAAAGCTCTCAGATATAAATTTTCTACACACACACATATTCACAACCCTCTCTGTTTCTCATTAGATTTTTACCTTCAGCCAAGCAAATGCATATCCATAATAACCCAAGCCTTCCAATCAAACCTAGAGTGCTCTTTTGGCAGTGCTGAACTCTCTGGTGGGCAGACCATTGAAGCTGTAAGATAGATACACACACACAAGTTATAGTAAATGTCAGTGCCACTGGGAGAACCTGTCTGCCTGCTGTGCTGCTGGAACAAGTAAGCCTTTATAAGTTCACCACCAAAATCCAAACAAACTCAGCTCTGGAAACCATGGGACCTATTAACCTACTTAAATAAAAAGTCATCTCCTTTCTTCCCAGGCCATACGAACATCACAAAACAGCAGCATGGCTTTAATATTGGAAAACAGAGACAATGATCTAGCTACTCGTATGGGCAGCAATCGAACTTCAACATGGCTTATTCCTCTGCTGCTTCCAGCTTTGCTCAGGGAACAGCTCTGTGGAAAGATTATGGTTTATTTCGACTCAGAAAATAAAATTTGTACATAATTCTAGGAAAAAATCCAAGCCAGTTTCTACACTTTACTTTTTAAGCTGTTTTGTCACACAGAATAATGGTAGCATCTGTTTGAGAAAAAGGACATTAAAAATTTAGCAGAGTGAGCAAGTCCTTGGGTGTTGTAGGACACTGGCTGTGGGAGGAACAGAAAATTGCAGTGCCTTTTAAGCACAGTACTATGAAGTGTTGTTTAACAAGTGATACAGTCCTGTAACAAATGGATTTGTGTGTGCAAGAGAACCCCAAATCTGCAGGGCAGGGTTAGCTCCTTCCATTGGCTGTCACAGGTACCACACCTCAGGGACATCTTCCAGCATCGATCACTGTCCATCACCAGCCAAAACAGCTCAGCCGGGTTTGGACCTTGCCACTAGGAAATATTCAAACAGATGCTTGAGACTGACCAAATCTTTCCAATTGCTTTGGAAAGGAGAAAAAAAAAGGTTATTGGAAATTTCAGAAAAGAAACAAAAGCACAAAAAGCGCTTTTGAGTAATTTAAAGGCATTGTTTTTTGTTCTGCCTGGCACATGTATGTAGTTAGAGGGCAGTATTTCTAAAATACATTAACTAATGTGTATCTACTGAGTATTAACATGGGAGTTGCTCTTTTCAAGCCAAGAAACCAGGCATAGGGTAGCAGACAAAAAGCAATTAATATGGACTGGCATACGCAAAGTACTGCTTTGCAAAATTAATACTTCAATTTTAGGGTGTAGAAGAATTTTTTTTTTTTTTTTTTTTAGTAAATATCTAAGTTCCTGCATCCCTGAATGCTTGGAGCATACTGCTGCATTTAAAAAAAAACAAAATAAAACCCCGAAAAGATAAATTCACCTCTGAGGAACTCCGTTTTGCCTTACTTGGGCACAATCTCTTGCCTTTCCAGCTTTCTACCCCTCAGAATAGTGTGAGCAGTGAACCCATCCCACTCCTACACTGGCCATGTAATGAGCACACACACAATATCCTGTCCTGTCTCTACTCACAGGGACTCTCTCCTTCCAAAATGTGCTGCTGTAAAGCAAGGAAGGTGTTTACAGAGACCCAGGGAGCTCTAAGAACCAGCCCTCAAGCCCAGCTGAAGCACAGAGTCTGTGTTAGCTCAGAACTACCGGTGCCAGGAATGTTCTGTGCATTCCTGGCCTTCAATGCAATCATTTCAGCAACTTTTTGGGAATTAGGGTGCTGAGCTGTACCAAAACTTTGGCAAAAGTGCACAAAACCCTGCTGTTAGGGGGCTTTGTCCAGCTGTTTGTCTAAGTTACATCCTCAGGTGCCCAGTGACAGAAGCCAACCTCTCTGGCTTCCAGGTTACCAATCCAAAGCATGTGAAACAAGAGCGCTTCCAAAAATCACTGTCACCAATTTTACTACAGGGAAAACGGTATTTTTCCTATACTCACTTCCATGTGTGTTTCAGGTTTCCTAGCAGCAATTTTAAAGTGCAAAAAAGGCCTCTACAGCAGATGCCAAACATGTAAAGTTTAAAGGTGAGCAGTTAACGACAGACAATGTTTTAAGCAAAGAAATCCAGCTGATAGTGTCACACAGCTGCTATCACTTTCTCCTAAAATAATTACATCAGTTTCAGTAATTAACAGGTGCTTTCGGTTTCACCTCAAATGAAGGGGATGGCACAAACCCAGGACTTGACTCCTCAAGTCTTCCTGTTTCTAATGAGAATAAAAGAGAGTGGCTCCATTTGAATTAATTACTAAAAGTGTTTTAGAAACTCTAACTGACAGTAGTGGTCTGCAAAAGCACTTCTCAACTGAAACTCCTCACAAATGTTACATCCAGTATAAAATGACTAAAAATGGATTTCACTACATGAGCTTTTACCTGCTATGAATTTAGGCACCTCTTCCAAGTCGTTCCTCAAACATTTTATTTTCACCACTTTTGCCAACTCTAAAGTATATCGCATCAAATACTTTTTCTGCTAGAGCAAAAAGGAAATTTATCTGCTGCTCTCATAAAAGAGACAATAAAATTCTTTGCTAGTCAAAGCAAGTAAAAAACTCCGCAACCCTCTGACAAACAAACTACGTGCAATCTGAAAAATGTTCATAAATCCAATATATTCTAAAGTTATTTCTAATACGAGAGAAGCCAGAGCCCCACTTTCTGGCTGTTGACACCGATAAGGGACTGACAACTAAGACAACATCAATCCTCATCACAGAAAAGAGAGACACCATGAAACATTGCCATGTTCACAGATTACCTCTGAAATGCCCCAATAAAAATGTTGGTTAACCAGTCCTTGCCCAAACTGCACTACAGAGGTAACAATTCTGTGGTGAATTCAATTCTGTGGTAAATTCTGTGCTGTTCAATTCAGCTGAACAGCAATACCAAGGGTTCCTGTAACTCCATGCCTGCCAAACACTGAGAGAACTGGGGGTTTTATTCTTTTTTTTTTTTTTTTTTTTTTTTTAAATAGCCTTTAAATTCCTAAGCCTACATGCACTGACTAAAAGAAAAATTAGCGTGTACCATTAGATGCAAACACTAAAAAAAGCATCATTATTCAACATGCAGATAATAAAATCCAGCTTTGGCAATGTTTTTCATGAAATAATTTAGAAATATTTATTAAGTTATACAATTCATTAATATCAAAGTTTCAAGTAATTGTTCTATAAGTAAAAAGATGACATAAACATGAGTCACTGCTACGTCACTTTCAGCCCCAGAGAGTGAAAGAAAGGTGCTGTTCCCTACTTAAATTTCATGCAGGCTTTGAAAATAAAAAGTCCCTGTGAATGGTGTTGGCTTGAATAATGGGATAGAAAAAAGTCTAATCTTAGCAGGGAAATGGCCTATTACATTTGAAATGCTGATGAATTTCACTTAAAATACAGATTAAATTTAATTTCTTCCAGTGGTATTTCACTGAGACAAGGGTGTTGAGGGAACTTCTAGATGAGTCTGCCTTTCAGAGAACATAAATATATTCTCTGTGCTTAAAATACATGTGTTAAAAGAACAGAAAGAGGACTTAAAGTTTAATACAGCATAGGGCAAAGGGTTTTTCTCCACAACATTTTCCTCCAAGTATCTTTAGAAAGATGTTTGTGAAGATACATGTCCTTAATCAAGAAGCAAAAGTAGTAAATTTTTGTTCTTAGGCCAGATCAGGTGCATGACATTGACAGTAAGATGCAGAATTCTTTTGATCCAACTGCCATCCATTTCCACCCGATCTCAGTCCGGCACAGGTGCTGCAGATCCCTGCTTTTTGGGTTCATTTACATTCAGCATGACTTTACCATCCCTAACAAAAATGCAATGTACAAGTACTCTGAATATACCATCCAGCAGCTTTTGCATAAAATTCCTTTTGATTCCATAGCAACACCATGTTACAACACTGTGCATGGGATACAACCTTCTATTTACCCTAAATTCATTTTCAAATTGAAACGGTATCTTGTACTACACGTGTTTCCAGTGATTGAGTTTGTCCTATGAATGTATTTAATGACCAAGCACATGGTCCTGCTTCCCATTCCCCGAGCCCAGCGCTCCTCAGAGCTGCCTGTCACACTCTGCATATGCATGAGCAGAAGCTTTGCAATGGGTAAGACTCCTGAAAAGATGATCAGATGAGCTTCCTTTCATTACCCCAGATGAGTTTCCTTCATTAACCCACGCTGATGAGGATAATACTGCCCATGTCATTTTGGTTATATACCCTTAATGGCACTGAAGCCTCTGAATATTTAGTGAATAATCAACTATAATAATACTGAATGCAAGGACGTGGTTTGAATTCCTCTGTGTTTAGAACAGGGTTGCAGCCAGGTCTAAACAAGCTGTATCATGGCATGACCTACTGCACACGTAGTTTGCCAGAATAACACCTTCTGCAGTTAAAGCACAAACACAGCTTGCATTGTTGAACTATGAACTGAACAAGAACACACCGAGATTTCTCTGCTGTCTCTAAATGGTCAAGATATTTTGACTTTGAACAAAAGATGCTTGTAGGATTAAACGTTTTAATATGCATTTTCTTTTGGGGATTGGCGACTTTCACTGGAAAGCTATTGTGCTGTTTTTCCCCCTGTGCAGCCTTGAACTAGAGACCACATTCAGTATTCTGAGGAATCATTCTGAAATAAAGATCCCACATATATTCAGAAATCCATACCACCATGTATATATATATATATATATATATATATACATGTTTTTCTTGTGAAACATAACTGGTTGCTGTTCAAATGATCTTTCCACAATAGTGGCTCTTTAATATATTTATTAGCACTCACCAGCACAGCTGGAATAAACACTTAATGCATTTCAGAACCAGGAACCTGATCCCCGAATCTATCCCTAATTCATCACAGTGGGCCAGATATTGTGGTGTGTGTTAAAATGACCTAGTGGGAGATGTAAAAGCTGTGCATATCAGCAATACAAGATTTAATTCCTTTATTTTTCTACCTTCTCTCTCTTTTTTTTTTTTTTTTAAATACTATTCTCCATGGCTTCATTGGTGTTTGGGGAAATCACCACCAGGCACTGCCAAGACAGAATGTGTTAGATTAGAGGAGATGAAGCAGCATTGCTCACCACAAGAAGTTCAGTGACTCAGTGTTCAAGGTTAATGACTCCTGTTTTGGGACCGAATCAGGTTCTCCCTCTCTTTGCCCTTAAGTTTCTGGAAGGCAGATTGTTCCAAACAGATTAAGGACGGTGACACAGCAGGATGTGGAATCTATGTTTGATGGCCTGCATTTTTAAGGTTAAACATAAAGCTGCACTTCTGCTTTGCAGAAACCTTTGCAGACCAACATCAGAGCATTATGCTGATGATCCTAAAAGATATCTCAGTGTTTCCCCTTTTGATTTGAACTCTCCCTGTATAGCAAGGTGTGCCAGAAACAGGCAGCATTTCCCTGAGCTCAAGTTTCTTCATCTGGTCTGTCTGCAAGTAAAATGTGATAAACAGCACCCTTCAGTCATGCACTGCCAAACACAGGGACATAACATATGAGCAATTGTACTATGTTCCATCAAATAAAAGTCTGTCCCAAATTCTGTCTCCAGATTTGTCTGAAGCTTGGAAAGTTTGGAAAATGAGAAATAAGGCAACAGTATAATGGCACTTCCCTGCACTGAACTGTTTCAATCACTTCTGCTTAAATAATGCATCATGAACTTGTTTTCCATGTTTATCAAATGGATTTTGAACTATGCAAGCTTTGACATCCACATTATTCTATGACAGTGAATTAGACAGTTAAAAGTATGCAGTGTACATTTTTTAAAATGATGTGAACTTATTTTAAGTTATAAATCTTGTCCCCTACCTCTCAAAAGACAACCTGTGGGCTGTTCCGCATGATCTGTTAAAGAGGAGACATCTCAAAACCACAGTGCAAGGCAGAAAGAGGCATCTCTAGATTACTGCTTTGGAATCCAGTGGCTATACCTTGAAAAGAACAAGCACTGCTCTTACTTTTAAAAGACTACATAAAGGCTCCTATCCTCAGTTTTTAGTTCTGAATTTACTAGATATCATATGGTCCTAATTCCTGTCTAAGCTGTAGGGGTGGACCTTGGGACACCTTTATGTATACTGTTATTAAACACAGCTGACACTGACCATCACATCAATTTTTGTGTCTTCTGAGCACCATAGTTCTTATTATGCACGGTTCAATGCATGCAGGTACCTAACTCTGGATTTTGCAGATAAAAGCAAAAACTTTAGACATTTAAAAAAAGTAGATGTGGACAAGTGAATAATTTTGCAGCTATTTTATCACTGCAGCCATGTGATCACTCTGATCAGCAACCCAATGCTACTAAGTCACTCAATCCAAATACAGCATAACACAAGTCAAAAGACTTAATTAAATTATATTGCTCCAGTTATGCTGCCACAGAGTACAACTTTTATCCTCATTGTGCACGATGTAGGACCCTTGGACATATATCTATAAACAGGGTAACAGCAACAGTAAGATCACGTTCCTATAGCATTCCTATTTTGAATGACTTTTGCTACTTCTTTACAGTACCCCATCAGAGAGTATTTCATTACTTTGGTGTGGATTTCATTTCCCCTTTGTTAATTAACCTGGTGATACTGTAACATATTCATGCAGTGATATCATTAGTTTGGTTACTGGATTACATGTGATAAAAAATTTACTGCTCTTTCTCTGACATCATCATGATGTCACATTTCACAATGGTGGTTGCTTATTATAGTGGAAAATCTAGAAATTGCTATCAGTACAAAACTGCTGTTTCTTAGCCTTCATGACTTTGAAATTCTTATAAAAGTATAACAGACCCCGACAAAAAGTAAAGACAGAATTCTATACCTCAATTGTAAAAAAAACCCCAACAACACAAAACCAACAACCAATAACCAAAAAGCCTCACAAATAAACAAAAAACCCCGTTCAGACACTAGATTCAAAACCTAGAACTGCAAACCTCAATTTCTATTTAAAATATGAGTTACCATGGTCAGTGGGAAAGAGATAATTCTGCAAGGGTGGAATTGAATACTGTGTTACATTTTCATTTCACAAAATGCTCTTTATTTTCATCCTTTTTTTTTTTTTTCCCATTCCCATTTTTGTGTCTTTATCTGCATTGCTGGTCAGTTGAAATAACTATCAACTGTTATGTTTTTGGACTATAGGCACTGCTGCTTTATGCAAGATATAAACTGCTCTAGAAATGCATATTAATTACTGGAGGGAAATTTAGTGATCTTTTATCTGATGTAATTAAATCTAGCTAGCAGTGTGCATTCAACACAGAAATTATCGTTACCTCAAAGCTTGCTTGCTCCACAGTCTAACGAGGAATCTGTGTTAATGGGAACGACCTGGAGTGGCTCCCACAGTCTAAAAGGGTTTGTTAGATTTAACAGCAGTCCTTACTGACACTTTTAACTTCCTTTTTTTGCCAAAGTGGTTACTGAAGTGCCTTGCTGTGGGCTGGGGCAGGGCTGAACTGGCCAGTTCTTGCCGTCCCTGGCATGTGAAATTCAAGAGCCATTGTTTGTGTTCCAGCCAATATTCCAAAAGCTGAACATTTGTAGCTAATGAGGGAGAGCCTGGGTGCTTTTCTGGTCACCTTTAGTGTGAACCTCCCAGCCAATCATCTCCTCTGCCCAGCTTGTTGTATAACTAAACATCCTGCAAACAATATGTGTGAGGAAATCTGAGTTTCACCTCTCTGTCCTTTTGTCAGTGCAAGACTCAATTTCTGAAAATTTTCAAAAGAAAAAAACCAAAAAAACCAGAAGCTTAACTTAATACAGGACACACTTGTCATCTCTTAACCAGTATTTCCCACAAATTGATGAAAACAGGTTTTTACTTGCCAGTTGAATTACATTAATCTGCATATCATTCAGTAAATTGTTTGCAACTAAACCAGAGGTTACAGACATTTACTCTGTTATCGCTAAGTTGAAAATGGGGAATAATGCTTCAAAATTAAATGCAGTATATTCAATACATGGCCACCCTCTGGAACTGAGTATCCTAGAATTGCAAGGCTCAAGCTACTAAAAACAGCTATTTGAAAATACTGATCCTGATTTCTCCTGGGCATTTCATAGTGACAGAAATAATAATGAGTAATTACTCAGTGATAGTTAAGAAAGTAAGAACAAACATTTCTAATTTAGACCTTTTTAAAAGACACCTGCATCCTAATTACCATACTAACACTGGGTTATGTTTTCATTCAAATAAAAATTAAACTATCCTAATTTTTTTAAAAAATAAAAATATTTCCTGTTTGGGGCTTTTTTTTCCTCTTAAGTTGCATATGAAATCATCCTTAGAGAAAGATGCTAGAGAAGGAATGCCATGTGTTCCAGTCCGCTTACCACATGCTTCTGACAGGCCACAGTATGTAAGTGAGTTTTTACCACTTCACCTGTGGAATCAGTCAGTTTTTGTGGCTATATTCAGTTGCATTTGTTTGGATATGAAGTTGTAAATCTACCAGCAGCAAGGTACCATATTTAGCATGTCTTGCCAGCGACAAAAGAAAGGAAAAACACCTGTAATTCATAATTTATCACTGAATCAATACCAAACCCTCTAAACTGAGGAGCACGTGGATGGGTCTCAGCTCACAGACATCAAAAAAGGAACTAAACCTGGGATTTACCTAAATTCTGTGTGTCAATAGCTTAACATTGTATTTATCTTACTTTGAATTACATTGCCTTTGCAGTCCTGCTGCAGAAAGTATTTCAGGTCTGGAGGGGTCTGTCTGCATAGAGGAAATCAGAGTCACTGCACACTTGGATATTTAAGTGCATCCTTAATTGTAATCAAGCAAATACGGGTTTCAGTTCTTATCTGGAGAACACTGATGCTCCACAGGAAGAGCACTGTACTGCTAAATAACTAAATAAGACAATAAACAAAGGTAAACCCAGAGAAAGGGAAATAGTGAAAGACATTAATAAACTCTGCATCCACCTGGATTAGCTGTTCAAGTATTTCCTGTCCCTTGGGTCGATGCCAACACGAGTTCCACAAAAAGACTTCCCCATCGAGATCAAACGTGAATTTGAGCCAAACACAGCTCCTTTTTTCCAGTATATTCTAAACTTCAGCAATAAATTGTCTTAGTCCCAAAACTTATCATGAAAGTACATTGCATTCATCCCAGAATGCCACTACAAACAGCTCTTGGGTGAGAACTGTGCAGGGTTTACATCTGGAGGGTGACAAGGACACGCTCCTTGCATCCTCTTCCATGGTCACACGGATGCTCCCTACGCAGTGCAGCTGCAGAGGGCAGTGGCTGAGGAAACCCCACACTGGTAAGGGTTTGACAACCTGTCATTCAGCTCAATATTAGAGTATTGTGCTTATTTTCGCTCCACAAATAAGCTTACCAAAATCCAGGAGCCTAACACGACTTTTTGGCGCTGCAGGAATGTTTCAGCAGAAATAAAGTGACTAAATCTGAGGATGTCTGCTGACAAAAGTACAGAACAATATGGGAGTCTTTTGTCTCGAGGAATTACAGATTCAGTTGTCCACCTTGTTTTCTCTTTCCTCATATTTTTTCAAGTAGCCAAACAGTTGAACAGTACAGGATTTTTCACTCTTTTCCCCTTGCACACAGAGCATACAATAACCAAGTATTTTTCACTAACTAGTAGATTTCTCTGTAGAGTTTCTCAGAATAAATTAAACCAAACCTCAGAGGCTGCTTCTATGATGAAAATTTTCAGCAGTCCTCCCAGAGCAAAGCAGTTGCCTTCATGCATTACAGTAACACAGCATGGCAGTAAACAGGTCTAGGTCCTGTTGTAAGGGGTAAAAATAAAGTGTAAAATACCTAAGAATGCCATAGAGCTTGGGCTGTAGGTCTTGGTGGGGGCTGCAGGCCAGCAGCAACCCCCTGAGATGCTCCCGTCAGCTCTCTTGCTAATGAGTGCACTCAGCATCGCTCACACCACAGAGCACCTGGCTCCCCAAAAGCTGACAGAGGAAGAAACTGCAATTAAGTCTGTGATTTAGTGGTCTTCCTGCAGCTTTTCTTTGATAAATCTGAAACTATACCCAATTGTGGAACAACTTAACAAAACACACAAAAAAAATCAGAAGTTATTATCCTCTGGGGTTATTTCTCCCTGTGCACATCACCAGTGCTCATATGCCTTCTGTTGCAGAACAGTGGTGGAAGTTCCTAATTCATATCTCATTCTTCATGCTAATTTATTATAAATAAGGACCTCTCTTTCATCCTAGTTACTTTGTAATATTGGCTGATTTTTAAACCCAGTTATCACTGCCTTGACTAGGGTCACATCCTCTGTATCACAGCTGTCAGAGTGAGTGAAGCATCTCTGTTTGTCATTCTTTGATGAAACAAAAGAATTGTTTTCAGTTTCATTGAGAAAATAAATTCTTTTGCTAATTCCAAAAAGTAGACTTGGTTAAACTGAAGGAAAGATTCTGAAAAAGGTTTTGAAACATCCGGAGAAGATTTCCTGGCACAGGTCCCATGATCATTTTAGGAAGTGGTGCTCAGCAGTGCGTCTGAACAAGGGGTAAACAGGTGGTGAGCCCCAAAATAATCACTAATGCAGAATGGAGGTGAAAAAAATAGGGAAAAAAAAAAAGTTTGCTTCTTGTTTTGTTGCATCCAGCACAGAGGGAGCAGGAAAGGGAAGGAGGTGCTGGCTGTGCAGGTGTTAATTGCCATCCCAATTTAAGTTATTCCCCGGAATGCTACCAGCGCTCAGGCTGTGCTCCCCAGCCCAGCTCCCTGCGCAGGCCCTGACCTCAGAAAGCACAATTGCATGCACAGGTGCACGGACAGCGGTGTCCAAGGCATTCCTCACATTTAACATTAATATTCCAAGACTCCTGCCTGCCTGCTGGAAGGACGGACCCAGGGCAGAAATTTGCAAAGACAGGTAGTGCCTGGGGTTGAAGTCATTTCACTTGCTGATTATTCTACTGGTAGTATTTTCCCTCTTGAGCAAAATTTCAAACAATTCAGCCCTGACACATTTTTAAAAATGCAGCAGTGGAGAGAACCATTGCTGTCTGCGGCGTCCCCGATCATCAAGTGAACATGAACTTCTGGAAATAACAAAAGCAACAACTACGTTTAATTGTTGGGAAAGAATGTTTCTGACCCATGAAAAGATAGCATGTTTCAGTGCCCCAGTGATGTCAGTCTCCTTTTTAGAAAAGTAGAGAGGCTGATGTTTTGCTTGTTTCTGAAAGAGAAAAACCTGGATGTCTTTTAAGTTTGTACATATATATATATATATAAACATATACATATGTGTACACACACAAAACTGTCTCCTCGATCATGCATCTATGTCTCAATCATCCATGATGGTATTTTCTAGAAAGTTACATTTCTCCCTCTTCCATCACCCCGTATACCACAGTTGATTTTAGTATTTTTCAATAAAGTCCTGCAACTTTCATGCATGAAAGAGGGCCCTCATTAATTTCTTCCCTAATGCAGTTTTGTTTGATGTGTAGGAAAAAGCACTGTTACTTGGGGATGTACTGACAACCAGAGAGGTCCAGTCTTGCAACAGATTCATCGTGTCCCTATGTGAAATATCCCAGATTTTCATAGGACAGAACCCTGACAAATACAGCAGGAATATTTATCGTTATCATGCATCTGCTCCATTATTTGAATGGAAAATAATTGGTATTTAAAGGTTCACAGGCCTCAAAGAGGAAAAAAAATATGGAATGTTTTAAGCACTGGGCAGGGAAGCAACACCATTTTCCTTTTAAAAGTTTTGAAAGGAAAACAGTAATGTTTCCATGTCTAGTGCTATAAATCTACAAATCTAGAACTGTAACTCTTCAAAGCAGCAAACTTCCCTTATCTCCTTGCTTTCAGAAGGAAAACAGATGTATTTTCTTCCTATCTAATTTTGTTTCATTTTACCATAAATTAATGATGTTTTCCCACTAACAGCTACTTGACACAAGGCAAGTCTGTACTATTTGCCCAGCAAAATGTGCCAGAAAGCACTTCAGTAAATACCAGGTTACATAAAAGTGCTGCATTTTTACTGAGTGTTGCTTGAAACCAAAGTCTTACAAATGTATATGATTCCATTATCTTTTATTAAAAATTAAACAACACATTGTGCACTACTATTTAGATGAAAAGCTCTGCATTCTAGGGCTCAATGAAACTGCTAGTTCTGTAAATCAGTATTCTGCCACAAATAATTAAGAAAATTTATTCGCATTGGCAAAGGTTGGAAAAGAAATACTTGGCTGTCCTTAAAGAGAGGCCTTAAATAAAATTTTTAGCTAATCAGAACTGATTTTCAGGACATGCACAGAGATCATTAGGGGAAATAAAGGACCAAAAGAAGTAAAACTTAAAAATCTCAATTCTTGTAATTTGGCTGAACTTAAGTGACTGATAGTACAGAACAAAAACATAGCCTGCCTTTTATTCAGTTTTGAAATACCTGCAAAGGGCAACCTGAAACTGAAAAATGGAGTAAGTGCAATGAGGCCTTTAGAATAATTATGTGTTGTTAATTGAAGAATGTTAATCATGTCATATTAGGAGGGAGAGAGGGTTAAATTGGTAAAATTTCAATTCACTTAGGCCTTATCTCTTGTTGGAATGAACCAGATGATTAATCCTTAATATTCTTCAGGGATACAGAGAACATCAGCAATTAAATTAACAACTACAAAGTTTATGCTCAGAGATTCAAAAATGAAAGACAGAAACACTTTAATTTTTCACAAGTTGTTACCTTAATTATCTCCTTATTGCTTCTGTCTCTTTTCCCTCATTACAAAAACACACCCCTCAGTATTCACGGATCCCTTTAATTTGCTGTAGCTCGGCAACTGTGTAAGGAACGTCATCGGAGCTGCAAAAGTCATAAATCTTACTTTGTGCATGCTCATTGGAAATAAATCCTTCTGCTGTACCTTGTCCCTGTGTTCCAGCTGCAAGTGCTGACAAATTTCTGTTTCCTTACAAACTGCAGTGTCCATCAAAAGCTGCTGGCAGAAAAGGAAGGCTTGCTTAGCACAGCAAGTGAAGTTTCGTTTAGGAAAAATATAAGTACAGATATCTAAGTCAACCTAATAGTTACCATGCAAAGTGCTACCAGCAATAGTAAAGGGGTAAGGTTCTTCTGAAACCTTCTAATTCCATAGCCATGAAAATAAGGGTGTAGTTCCAGATCATTCATGAGATTTACCACTACAAAATTACAGACTGATGTTTAAATGTTCTCTGCTTAGAGAAGAAAGCAACAGACAAAATGGAGGACTTGAGAATGTGTTTGGGATTCTTTCTTAAGAGTTGCATTAGAACATGTGGAATCTCGTTACCAATACTGGCCTGCTTCACATATAGAATGATTTCAAATGTAATTGCTGTGAAAGTAAATGCTCCCACAAGCTGAATGCAAAAATCCATGCCCACGAAACACAGGGACTTGACATTGTTATCACCAGGCATGCTTTCAAAATTATCAAAGTTTTAAAGTAAAATGTCATATCCCTGAAGGGTGCCCTTACAACAAATTATTAACGAAACTCTGTTGATCCTCACCCAAACAGCAAAATCTCAATAAATCTCCTCTGGACCTTTGCTGAAGCTGGAAAATGCATTACACCCCCCTACTGACCACAATTTTTATTATCGCTATTGTGTTTGCAGGGCAGTCAATTTTATACAGCATTACAAACTGCCAAGTGCTAAAGTGATTTCCTCTATTACTGAGGTCCATGTATTAAATTTAGTGAGGCACAATATCAGGCTTCAAATATTGCAGGGTTTAGAATTGAATGCAGCTGAGCCTAATGTTATCAACCTGACAAAAAACACTGACATATTAAGTAGCAAATCATTTATTCATATTTGGGACTGGTTTTGTTTTTCTGTTCAGCTGGATAGTTTTAGATTAGCCACAGTATTTCAAAATGTGGCTGTTACTGTGAAGTCCAAAGACACTGTGGAACAGGTATTTCATACACTTATTATGCACTGTAGATCGGAGAAATATGCCTCAATGACCTGTTATCACATATAAATACATGTAAATTAATAAATTACTTTGCATAATGCAGGTTTAGGCTGAAAATATTTTAACCCTTTGGAATGATCAGTGATAAGCATTCCAGGTACTTTTTATTACAGTCAAATACAAAGCCTTAATGCTTAGATAAAGTTTCATTTTATGCTCCTTTTTTGCCCTGACCATTCTTTTCCCTCCAGTCTGAAATATTCAAAGCTTGTGGATTTCTGAGCTTGTAGATACTATTTGAAACCTAGTTCTTTCTGAAATATGCCTGTTTTAATGTACACTTGGAAGAATTGATGGATCCAGAATAATCCAATACTTGTCCCTAATATTAACGATTGCTTACATCAATGGAAATAAAGCTTTCTATATTTTTTTTTTTTGTCAATGGAAACAAAATTATTCTGTAACAAACTGAGAAGAAATATCCAGTATTTTGTTTGCTTGAAATAATCCAAATGATACTCTGTGGTAAAAGCTGAAGCCACATCGCTCTGAGTGAAAAAAAAAAAATCTGCATTGATATCTGTTATTATACAGAGTTCCGGCTTCCTACCTTTTATAAATGACTTTGCATACAGACAGGTCTGTGGTCTAATTGTGCAACTATTAAACTGCAAAAATTGCCTTTAAAATTGGTCCCAGTGCATCTCTGGACAGAACTATCCATCCTCATGCAAAAACTCCAGGGAAGATTCCTACAATTTTCTCTCTGAAAATCTCTGTCTTCAATGTGCAATATGCCCCAGTTGGGACAACAGAAAGGAAATGCCATTGACAGATTTGCACAACATTCCAAATGTGACAGAAAATCTCCAGATGAAAGGATAGAATTCCCCTCCTGTTTAAATCTTTCCAGGCTAAATCACACATCTCGGTTCACTGGGAACAGCCTGACAGTCTGCAGTTTTTTACTTCGGGTATTTCACTGCTGTAGCTAATTTTGCCCTAACAACCACGTTGGATACTAAACTGTCCAAACCGATCATTAAACAGTTTAGCACTGTGCTTTATATTATCACAAGGCTTCTACACCTGTCTCATAGGAGACAGCAAGACAAAAATATTGCTACCTTGAACTTTATTGTGGAGTTGGAAAGCCAACTTTCTACTGGAAAGCCTACTGAATTTTATGTCTGCTTTTCCCCCATGCCATGCATCTTCCCCTCAATCCTTCCTAGACAATTCCTGCAACGCTAGTTGGCTGCAAGCAAACAAATAAGCAAACAGATGAATGCTGAAAAAACAGGCATTAAATATTTAAACTTGGGAGAATTGCCCTTTTGGAGTTAGACCCCAGGTGCTTTAGTGGCAAGCCATTTCCTCAAAAGATAAAGCATTTAACATAAGCTGACACTCAAACATCTCAGTCTCATACACTGCCAGAGTTCCTCCTTGTCACCAAAAGAGATCAGATATTATTTTGCTAATTGGACTGAAAAATGCTCTTGGCATTCAGAGACTTCCCACACACTCACTGCTGAGTTCTTGGACCACGTGGGTCCCTGAACGGGCTTTGTGCAAGTTTCTCTGTGTTCTGCAATCTCACCATGAATTGGACTCCTCTCATTCAACACCAACATTTGACTGTTAATAACTCTATTCAGTTCCACTGCAGAAATTCCCCAGGAGTAGTGAGGAACAGCACCCTTCATAGTTCTATGAGTAGAGCTAATGATGCTACTTCTTTCATTCCTGAAATGTTAATTAGCCCATAAGTCTGACACTCGGTAATGAAATATTTATTTTCCTGGAGCACTACATGTAACTTAAGAATTACAAGTGAATCTAGATATATTACTGAATATAAAAATCATTATTCTAAACCATGTTGCAATCTACGAGGGAAAAACAATACATTATTACAAAGTTCCTTATCCACATGGGTGAGTACCATCCATTTTAAGCACTTTGCATTTTGAATTTTGGAAGAGCAGTCTCTGTTGCTTGCAAGAGTTCTTTAAAACATAAAAGAACATTCCACAAAGTTTACATGCTTTAATTCCAAACTTAAACTACATTACATTTCACTTGGAGTCATCAGGGATACAACCAATTTGAAAATATTTTTCCCTGTTTGTGACCTGAGCTTCTCAGAGAGTAGTTTGGCATCCTGACAAAAAACTAAATATGAATACCAAAATAATGGAATCATCACGTTGAACTCAAAGCACTGGGAACACCTCCGAGAAACTGAAAAGGATAGGAGTAATCACCCAGCAGAATCTCAAACTCTGAGATGAAAATGACTACAAGAAAGGTAGAAGAACTGATTTGGTGGCTAAGAAGCAGTGAAAACATGCAGCAAGGATCAGGATTTCCCTTGGTGGGAAAGGGCTGGGTTAGGCAAGAGAACACAGGTTAAGTCCACTTCTATTGATGAGCATAAATACACCTTTGATCAGATCAGGTTGGATGTGCCCTGCTTGTGTCCCCTCCCAGCCTTTTGCCATCTCCAGCAGCCACACACTGCAGGAATCAGGGTGGGGAAAAGAGGAACCCTTGAAGCTGTGCCTGCTCTGCTCATCAGCAGCCAAAATAGGGGTTGGGATTAACTCTGTTCCTGCCTCAAGACTAAACACAGCACCGCGTGGCTTCCGGGAAGACAAACTCCATCACAGCCAGACTCAGTAAACAGATTTAAGTTTTTTATCTGAAATTCTTCTTGAATAGAGATGAGGGAGATTTAAAGAAATCAATGATAAACTTCTCCGGCGTGGTTTCCAAATGGGGTGTCCAGGAATCAGCTCTAGTGTCATGCAAGTATCTTTTGCTCAGCACATTCGGGTTCTTTAGGACCACACAGGTGGTTTCAAAAATCAGCAATTCCCAGTACATGATCAGGGGTGAAAACAATGAGTAAAGGGATACCGTGCTGTGATCATGTGACACGGAGAAATCCTTCTCAGGCCGATCCCACAACTCCTTGGCTATTCTTGGCTATTGAGCCCAGGATTTTTTCCAATACATAGTCATAATTCAGTGATAAACTATTAAGCAAAATAACTGTAATTTCCACAGTTGCCCTAATGAAATTCCAATAAATTTTACTGTCTGAGACTATTCTGTTGAAGAGCAGTTCACTTGAAAAGTGAGGCCTGATGGCATTTACATGAAATAGCTCCAAATTAACAGAGCTGTTTACATGTATAAAATCTACATGACAACAAGATTTCCATGCAGCAATTCATCTACAAAACAACTCATCCCACAGACCTGTCTTGATGTGGAAAATGGTGAGGCTGAATTGAACAAAGTCAGTGTAACATGACTGAAAAGACTGGTTAAAGTAACACGAGCACATGTGAAGCTGTGTATGCTGAGTTTTCTACGAGGGAAGCTCAACTAAAACACTTAGCCAGTTAAATAATGTGCATCTAACAAAAATAGAAAGAAGACTGCTTGGTCATATTTACCTTATTTGACTGTGATAACATTATTAAATTTGTTTCCTGATAAGACATATCACTAAAGAAAATCGGAGTCACTTCACTTAAAAGAGGACTGAACCATATTACTTCAGTGGTATCATAGGAAAAAGAAAACTCTTCAGTGTGTAAAACACTGCTGCAAAACATGAGTAAATATTAATTTCTCCATGTCCAACAGAATAAGACATGAACAGGCTTGCTTTTCAGCAGGAAAGATTCCAATTGAACATGTGGCTCACTTGTGTATGGTTTTTATAGCTCAGAGATAAATTTGACTTGTCTGTTTATAATTGCTTTTTATAAACCAATTTAAATTAAGAATTTGTTCACTGGCTGTGAACATCCATATATTAACTTAAAACAGGATTGTTATCTTTGGTTTCACTGTGTAGTTTTACATTAATAGCATATGATAACCTTCTGAAATGAGAGAGTAAATGTTTAACACACATTAATAATGAATAGCAAGAAACAGAAGTGCAAGAGGAACTTTTACAAGTGCCAGTAACACGTCACTGCATCACACCACAGGATTCCTCACACGTGAGCTGTACAATGAGATGTTTTATGCCACCTCAGCTAGGCCTGTATGTATGATTAAATTACCTTCCTAGTCTTTACAAGACTTAATTCCGCATTCCTCATTTGTCTCCAGCATATTTTTCCTACAGCATTTGTAATTTTGGCTTTGCGTTAGATCAGCTTTCTTCCCTTGCTTGAGAGTAACCTCTTCTACTTGTCCTGCTTCTCATGAGGAATTATCCAATATAAAAATCAAAACTTTCATCCTATTATTACTATTATTCTCTTGCTGTCCATAGAGTCGTCAAACATGTTGCCAGACATGCAGGAAGAAAAAAAAAAAAAGTAACCAAACTACTCTGACTCTTAAACCATCCAAATCTAAGAATTGCAGCCAAGTCCCAGCAGGAGGGTAAAACAGACCCTTTTCTAAAGCAAGTTTTTTCCTTGTCTAAGAGGGTGGTGCCATCTATATCTACAACCAAAGCATAGCAAAGTAAAGACATTATTATTAACAGCATTACCAAGTTACTCCAGATTCTGCAACAGCAAATAGGGTTTGAAACACATGAAGACAAAAATTAAGTTCACCCTCTGGGTTGCTTTAGAAGTAGAACCTTAGTGATGTCAAGAGGACACGATTTCTTCACCTTTAACTGAAAAGGACAGTGACTGATCTTGAATATCCTCCTTTCATTTCAGCCCCCTGACCTCTTTCTCCTTCATTTTCCTTCCCTTTCAGCGACACCTCTTGTTTTCTCCCTCTTCCTCCACTGTTCCCAGTAACACTCCTGTCGTTACTGGGATGTTGCATTTCCCAGACAAGGTTGGAGTGTGAAGGTACAGCTGGACACACAGTCACGGCCATTGCGAGTGTTCCCTCACAAAACAAAGTTCTCTCAGTTTTCTCAACACTTCCAATGGAGAAAGAACATGGGAAGTAGTGAAAAACTACAAATCAATAGCACTGACTTGGGATATTTTGTGAAAAACTCACAAGCTAAAAAAGTGCAACGGCTGAAAACAGTAAGGGACAATCAGTAACAGTCTTTTCTTCAGGTTAGGTGTTTCAGTTATCTACACATCCACTGAGTAAAAAATAACTGCTTTTAAAAAAAAATGGAATTATTTTTCTTACGTCACAGTTTTAAAGCCATTTTGGAAGCTCTACTCAGTATCCATACCACGGTGAAAACTAGGGTTGCTAATTTTAAAATCAGCAGTACAATTAACATTGTCACCTTAATATTAGCACTGCAGTTACTCTTCAAATTGGTTGAATGAGAATCAATAGATTAAACATTTCCATATTTCAATGTATACACTTATCTACATTCACCCTTGGAGGGAAAAAAAAATCATCTGCACAACATTTCACCCTAAATAATATTGACAATTTTAAATCTTATTTTTTCAATAAAAGAACTCATACATTTGTTTTAAAAATCCCGATTAAAACAAACCAAAGCTCAAATAAACTAGCCCTTTGAATAAAAGTTTAAATCTCAAATAAAAGTAATTATAAATATTTGGTCTGATGTCATCTAAAGCCAGCTTTTAGCTTTGAAAAATTCACTTTTTAATCAAATCGCATCTCACCAAACACAGTTTTGGTCTTCACTTCCTATTCCATAGCAAAGGATGCTCTGCAAGAGCTCCAAGTGGAATATCCAGAAATGCACCATTTCTCTTGGCTATTGCTTTAATGTTATTGGGAAAGCACAGATCAACTTCACTCTAACTGCAGCCACCAACCAGCTGCTTCACTGGAATTCCAATAGAAACAAAATTCTGAAAGCCCAAAGGACAGAGTTTCATTCATTACTAAAACTGTTCTTGATAAAAGGAAGATTACATGGTCATGATGATTACACCACTCAAAACATGAAATGCACAGTATTAAACTCAAAGAATGACTTAAGTTGAAGCATTTCGTGCTGATTTTCCAGTTAATGCTGCCGTGAATCAAAGTCTCAGCGAGGCAGACACTTTCCAAAGAACACACACCAGCTCCAAAAGCAGAGATCTCAGTTTTATCAAGTGTGCTCATTGCATCCGAGCTCATCACAGACCTGCTGAAAGCCCCACATCTGTAACACACAGGCAGGAATCAACTGAAACACAAACATTCCAATTTGAAGAATCCTTTTGAACTTAGACTGTTTTCTCTAATCTAAAACCGTTGCTGGTTGGGCAATTTTCATTTCTGTAAAATGACAAGTGGCACTTCGTTTTAGGTCAAGGTTAATGTGAAGTTCCCAACTTTATACAATGCATCCCTCTCTAACACAGACCAGTGCATGCTGGTGTCTGACACTAGAGAGGAACGTTCACAGACTCGAAAATAAATGGTTTTTGCATTTCAAGGTGACAAGTACAATGTCAGACACAATCAATCGATCACTGCATAATTATTATTGCAAATGATCCATATCCATGCTGCAAACCTTAAGGGGAATTTAATGAAGCAGGAAGCACATCAATAATAAGATCTACTTCAGTCTCTGTTAAATTTCGCAATGCACAAATATGTTGTCACATTTTATCCTTACTTGAATTCCTATAATTGTATTTGAGGAGAAGCTCACTGAAAGTAAAATCCAAACATACATCAGCTTTTCCTCTATAAAAGTTCCTGTATATTATATATACCTCACAAAAGATTAAATGTACAAAATTCTAGAAACACAACAATTGAAATGCCAATAATCAGACTTAGTCTGATGTGTTTGGCTGACTTAAATCTGTGTTGTGCCCATGGAGGAACACACAGGGAGCACAGCAAGAGCGGGAAGGAGCTGAAGAGGGAAACTCCTGCGTCCTGACTGCAATCCCTCCACGTCACTCATTGCCTCGCTGAAGAAAGGGAGTTTAACTTGTGGTGATAACACAAAGGGTTCTTGGTTTTGTTTTCCACTACTAGAGTCAGAAATGAAATTGCCAAACTTAAATGGCAGAAATGATAACTGGCACGAAATAATGTCATTTCTTCCAAGGCAAGTTTGTTGTGTCTGTGACAGTGATGAGGAAGTGATCTCCACGTTTTCCTGCTGTTTCATGAGCTTTCTCACTCCAGTTCTTCCCATTCCTCCTCCCTCCCTGTCCCACTGAGGTGGAGAGTGAGAGAGAATGTGGCTGCTTGCTGGGTCCAACCCATGACACAACTGCCATCCTGATGGGGAAAAGTATATCTAGTGTATTAGAAGCCTATGTGAAAACCAGTCCTTTCTGCAGAAATGTTGGACTTCAGCTTTCTGGTTGCAGTGAGAACAGGTGGATTTCCATTCCAGGCTATGACAGATCCAAACACAGATTCATCTTTTTGGCAAGGAAGGAATATCAATCCAGGACCAGAAGGGAAAACAGAAGCCATATGGAAAGACATCAAAAGAAGATGTGAGCAGATACCTAGACTCCGATTAGTAAACATTCCCTCTTGCTGATTAAACTGTGAGACAGTCAAACTAGTTACAAAAGGTAAATCCAGCCTAGTGGCACTTGCACATTAAAGTGAAAAGATAAGCAAAATCCTGGCTTAGGGACTATGACAACTTCTCGAACAGGCACACTTCACTGGAATAAATATCCAAAAAGAACACATCAAGAAATTAAACTCAAGACACAAACAAGGTTTCTCAAGCACCCAGAAAAATCTTCAGGACTTGCTCATTCCTCTGCCTCCCCAACTAAGACTATTCCAGCAGTGGCTCCAGTTCTACAGCTGTAAATGTAGTGGCTTAAACCCACCAGATTGTCACAGAAGTGGTGTTCAGGAAGGATTTCCACTAAGAGGTAATAATAGTGGGACAATAGGAGGACTCTAACCTGCTCACCCAGCCACATTTCAATTCTTTCCTCACACAAAAATACCTGCACTGATAAAGACACCCACGCAGTTCATTCAGAGCTCTGATGGAAACCAGTGCTATTAAGAGGGACACGATGAAGATAAGGTTAATTGGACAAGGGTAACTCCTTGCTAAAGTAAGGGGGGAGAACAGATTAGATAATTAAAGTATACAGAGTATATAATGCAACTTCAGAAGAGGACAGAGCAAGTCAGTCATGCTGCTTTACACAAAATTCACCGATTCTGCAGCAAGAATTAGCAATAATAATAACAGATATATTCTTGATGCTTAAACTCAGTTTAATCCTGCTTAAACTCAGTTTCATCAAACACTTACATGTGTTTATGTCTAAAAGAATGTACATTGCTTTTATAAACCAAAACTGCCTCGCTCGCCTGTCTGCAGTGCTGGACATCACAGAGCACCATCCTGATTTGTTCTCTTCCCATTCTTACCCCACATAAATAACAGAACCGTGTTCCACAAAATACTGCAGCAGGTCAAGAAAACCCTTCAAGAACTGAGTGTGTCGGATGACCAAAAGTTACTGTCAAATATTCCGAATTGAAATAGTTTTCTGTTTCATTTCCCTTTCCACACTAAAAAAAGGTGATTTTGCTGAATGTCTTCATGCTTCGCATGCCAGTGTGACTTTTAGCTTCTGTCATCACAACATGAATTATTATATATATGATTTTTGAGCCAACTTATGTGTGTGTTCCAATAGATACATAAACACAGCCTGCTGAGAGTTTTCTTAGATTCTACCATAACTAATTGTAATCCTGTTTTCATTCAACATCTGTCGGTCCATTCATTTTAGCCATCAAGGTTGTAGATTTACAAATTGCAATCCTTCATTATCCAATTTCATTGAGTCAGATACCCTTGAAGATCCTTACTATTCACATCAGCACACCTTATAATGAAATCATTTTGTATTTTTCTGTGTTAATAATAAAAAGTACATATTTATTCAACATCAGTGGTCAGGCAGTCAGATGCAGAGGATAGAGCTACATGTTTTATTCAAGCTCTCAGTGGAAAGCAGAACGAGGATCACTTTGACTCTGAAGATACCTGCAGCTTTTCAGCTAATATGTTTGATTTCTCTTAACTAAAAGGATCTAAATACTTTGATTACTCAATAATTCCATGCAGTAGAATCTATACTGCTCAAGTGTTCCACTGACAATATTTCCAACATAGTCATTTATTCTTTCAGCTTAGTTCATGCTGGATCTCACTGTCTGCAGCTCTTGAAGCACAGTCAGTTGTGCATTTTGTCTTAGTCTAGGGTGGTTTTGGAAAGTCCTCATTAAAGAGAGCAGTCCTTGGCTTAATGCACACAATGTCAATGCTGCAAAACACACAGTAAGTAAAGTTAGTCAAAAAAATATGAGTATTGTATTTGCTGCTTACTCCAATTTAACAAATCCTAAAGTTTTGTTCCTTTATTTTAGTCATCTTCACATCTGTTTAGGGTTCTCATTTCCTTTAGAAAGAAAGCCTTTACAAAGGTGTCCTGCAGCACCGAGCACACAAGGAGCACACGTTAGGCTTGAAATGACACCCTTGTGTAAGCCAGGAGAAAGGCACACTCTGTGCCTGCGTACATTTGGGAGTGCATAAAAACATGCAGACTTTGGTCAGCTGAATAAAATACCATCTGCTTTTGAATATGTGAGCTGACACGGACTCCTGTGTGTATTAGGATGTCTCTAAATAGGAGAAGCACCAGAAATGCAACCATAAAGAGTTTAAACTCCTAAATATCCAGATTAAATTTGTGCCAGAGTCTGTTACTTCCTTTTCCTCCAGATTTCTTCCCAGATGTTCATCTAAGGAACATTTTGCTAATTCAGACAAGTACAATTCTCTATATCGGACCGAAAAGCTTTATTCTACAGAGTTGTCTCAACAGTGTCCTATTGCCAGAAGAAATTATCTTGTTGCTATTGCACACACATTTTATTCAATCTGTTTCTCTGTATCTGCCTACTCTAGTTTTGGGGAAAAAAACCAAATTTCATTTGCTGACATGCTTTCTGCCTTGTTTGATCAAGCATCATTCTGAAGCTGCTACTGAAAAAAAAATCTCTGCTAAATATACACAAAATTTCTGACAACTCATTCCCTATTATTAAATAGAACAGCAGACTGACAGGAATGAAGCACGCCTCTGACTAAGCAGACATTAATTAGATGTTTATAAAATTTACAGAACTGTATTATGGTACATTAAGATAATTTTAGTCCAGCTTTTTTGTAGCATACAACAAAATGTGGAAAACTAATAATTTGTATTTGAAAAATATATTTACCAACCATTTTGTCCCAGATTTTCCTACGACAACATTTAATAGCATTTGACTTTTTCATGACATGTAGTAACTTTAAACCCTCAGCTTCTAACTCGGAATATAAAAGTTGAACATGAGGTCGGTGAGAACTCAAAATAGTCCAGTCTGAACAGCCATGGAACTGTCTGCTTGGGAATCAAGCAGCTGCTTGTGCTCTCATGTGGACAAACTATGCTTATTTTTCAAAATATGAAAAAGAGGAGGAGGAATACTGTACAGAAAGAGGGGGTTTAGAAGATTGGGGACTCTGAAAGATTGGGAGCAGTCTCAGCTTTCAGCCATCAACTCTCACTTCCCACACCAATAGTTACGCTGCTTTAGCCAAGCTAAGCACGACTCAGCAATTTTAGAGCCCTCTACCTGGGAAAAACCCCAAAACATGTGTTTGTTCCATTCTGAGGAAATCACATCACCTCTGGGGAGGTGAGTGACACAGAAATGTGAGTGATAATCTGCAGTGATCGAGAACACCTCGAGTCACTGCAACAATCTTATTCTGGAGAGAAAGGGGGATTAAACTGCAGCGGCAGCAGATGCAAAAGGGTCTGTACCCTCAGGAAGAATATAGGCCCTTTTGGATTCACTAGTTCCTAAATCAGTAATGCCTGAAGGACTTCAAAGTTTCTTGTTCAGTGTGAACTCTGATACTGATGAACTCTGATTCCTACAGCACAGGCATCTATTCAGAAAGCACCAGACCAAAAAAAATATCTCCTTTGTCCAGGGAAGGAGGAAAGTATAAACACAAACATCATTTAATTGCTTAGGCTGTCAACAAATATGCATTTCCCTTGACAGGGTTAACAGTACAAAACACCTTCTCGACTTTTTGAAATTTTGAAGTGTTTAAAAACCAGCAACTAATCAAGACTGTTCCATTCAACAGACTGAATTAGTGTCTGTGCTCTGCATTCCTGCACAATGGTTTTAGTTGGCTAAACATGTTCAGTTTGCTTGTAATAAAAGGAACTTGATACCACTGTCATCAGTAGGATTAAAAAAAAAGACATCAAACTGTTCCAGTGTACCACTTAGTAAGACAGTAGAAAATGGGAAGAAACTAAAATTTTCTTTCTCTTTGTAAATATTGCAAAATGTTGCTACATTATACATGAAATGAAACAACAGGTAAGCACTGCCACATAAACGAGTGAATAATCTGAAAAAATCTCAGTAACTGCAATAAATTAATTTTAAGCCCTTCAAAAAGGGGAAGACTGCATTTTCACACAAGTTGGCTACTTTAAATTTTAATAGTATTGCTGAGAAGCTTTTTATAATTATATAAAATATTGATGTGATGACACGAGAAAGCATTTCAAGTGCTACTGTGAGTTTATACCTTGCACCTACATATATTAAAAGTCTCTTGTTTACCTACTGCATCTTTTTTACATATGCTGCATCTTAGGCGCCTATACATGCCTTGTTAATGTATAGAGTTTAAAAATTACAGCATTTCAGGAAAAAAAATTCTATGAATACAATTCTCCTATTTTCATAAAAACCCACAAAGTAATAATGTTCTGCCACAATTTAAAAAAAAAAAAAAGTTCATTCTCTGCTACTTCCTACTAATCTTGAGATCTTATACAAATAACTTATATTAGAAAAGTTCAGTTGCAAATGGGAAGAATGCTTAATACCCAGGTGTAGTAGTGCCAAAAGAGAGAGAGGCTGTTTAAAGAATTCTGCAAATCAGAAAACCACAACAAAACATACATCTTAAAATGTAAGTAAAAAGGACAAAATAAAAAAGGAATGAACACACTTTTAAATGTGAAATATTAATTACTAGAACCGTTATATTAATTACTAGAAGCTTTGAAAACCAGGAAGTGGTACCATCAGAAACTGCTTATTACTTTGGCTGTTTTGCTTAAAGCATTTATATACACCTCTAAAATGAATAACTAGAAAAGTTCATCAATAATGTAAAATACAGCACGCTAAAAGTGATAGAAATCTGCATAGCTACCTGCAAGAAAATGTATTTCACTAAATTTCAAATTAACAAAGATTCCTAGGCTTGGCAAGGGAGAAGTTCCCTGGCTTTTAAACCTTTTGAGCCTGTGCCACAGAGAAACAGAATAATACAGAATAATGCATGTCCTTTCACCTTAGTGTGCATATTACAAAAAGGGTTTATCCTCAAATATTTACTGTGCATCTCCTCTGGATGATGGCAACTATAACATCACAACACAAACTGAGCGAAAGGCAGACTGCTGCAACTGAGGGATCTGATTTATAAATCTAAAATAGAATGAAATTAATCCTTGCACCAGCAGCTGCAATACAGAATTGTGGTAAGGGTTAAAAACGAGCAGCAGTCAGGGCTGCTGTTAAATGCACAGACACACTGGTGAAAATTCAGGGGACTTGTACTACAGAACCCAGAAAAAAAGGAAAAGACAAAATCATAAGGCTCGGTGATTGGTGAGCTCCCGAAACCATGGCACAGGTCAAAGTACTGAAATAAGAAACTTAAAAGTCTACGTGCAGTGCCTTTTGCACAGCTGACAAAAGTTACTAAGATATAGTGGAGGGTCAACAAAAATGAGAAGAAAGCATAAAGGGAGATTTACAGCACGAGCCACGAGTGGTTCAGAAAGAGAAGGAGTGATTCCTGATAATATCTGAGACTTCAGTGTTGCCCCTCTGCAGCCTGTTTTGCAGAGGTGGCCCAGATTAGCTGCATGCCTGTCTATTTTTACATACATTTAAATTAAATAAATAAATAGATTGTCAAATGAGATTAGTTTAAAATATTTTCCCAGAAGATGTACAGGCTTTGAAGAGGAACACAGAAAAGCTTTTAAGTATGCAGATTTGTTCACTGATCTTTTTGTGGGGTTTTTTGCTAAGAAAAAAAAACGTTCTGTATCAAAACCTGGATAAATTCACAGGTTAACAGCTTTACTAATTCAAAACATACATGCCACAACACAACATTATTTTTAAGGTGAGCAGATTTTGCTGCAACGAATCAGAAAAATGCTGAATATAAAATCACAGAAATAGGAACATAATATCTATTTCTTTATCTGCAGTTGTCAATTGCCAGAAACTTAAAAAGCCAAGACAGACTGTGACAATTAGTATAAAAGCAACTGGGTTAAGTAACACACATTAGAAGTTTTAATCACATTAAGACTGTTTCATTTCTTACAAAGAAAGCAAATTCAGAACAGCCACAAGTGATGCAGCATTCGCTTTGTAACTGAACCACACAGAGAATCTCACACAATTGCAATATGTTCTTAGGCAATGAAAAGAAAGCAGTGCCACATCCTGCAAATCCTGAAAATAAATTCCAGCTTCACGTTAATGAACCGGTTTGTTTAAACTCTGCCTGGAAATGCAAGCACATGTTCTGCACCCCAGCCACGCTACCCTGCAGCACACACACCTCACATAGCACAAACATGCTGCAACTACAGGCTAAAATCCACAGTCCCAAAGTCAATTTATTAACAAAAGATTGACATGGAGAGAGACACTACCTACCCACAAATACATCATCATCTTGAAAGAAATCAAGGGCTCTGTCAGCAAACAGAAGTCTCCTTACTTCACCAAGTATGTCTGGAAGGAAAACTGAAAACAGTGGGTAGAAAATCTTGCCTTTTTCTGTCAAGTCCTCACAGTTCTCTTCTTATACAAGGTATTTTTTTTAGTTTGTTTATGAGAATAGCATTCGTTCAGTGGCTCTTTCTGCGTGTGAAGTGACTTGCTTCAGGCTGTCTTTTTTCTTCCCTTTTTCTCCCTAACTCAGTCTGTCCTTTCTTTACTGTCAGGCTTGCTTAGGTAACAGTTCTTGGTGTATCTATTTAATGAGCAGGTCCGTGCACTAAAGGCAGCCAACTACACTGGAGAGGAGGGGGGGGAGGGAAAAAAAAAAAGTAATAATAAATAAATAAATGGGAATATACCACTTCCTGATTATTATTATGGGATCTACGGACGCCCCCTCTGTAGGAATTTATAGGAGGATTTCTAAGACGTCTTGAGGGAGGGGGGGAATCCTCAGAGTGACTCAGGTGGCATTCAAGCCATTACCTCTCCCTGCTGAAGGACCCAGCTCACAAATCCCGCATTTGAGAAATTTTTAAACTCAAAGCAAAGCTCCTACAGGAAAGAAAGGAACATGTACTGCACCCTGCTTCTCCTTTATCTCTTTAAATGTACTTCAGATAAAAGCTGCATCCAGTCAGGTCAAGGCCTTTCCCAATCTTATTACGCTCACACAGGAGTGTTCAACACACTTTTCTACAGCCATCTACTGTCTCCACAGTGTTATTGCTGCTGTTCCTGCTGCCGGGAGAGAACTGCCAGCACGAGAAACAGGGAACACAAACTGTAAATCAGACCACAGGAAAGATGTTTGGGCTAATTTGATTTATTTATGGTAGGATTATTTTTTTTTCTCACCATAATACGTATTTTAAAGTTAAGATTGTGATTTGCATATTTAACCAAGGTTAATAAAGAGAACTGCAATCTTTAACTCTTTTTTTTTTTTGTTAAGTTGAAGGTACTTTATGCAAAGGAATGGGCATGCAAGGGACTCGAGTTTTTTTGATTGACACTTGGACTTCTATCCTTTGATACAAGAAAGTATTTTTAACTCATTTAACCCATCTCATTAAAACATACAATATACTTAGTAAATTGATCAACAGCATCCTCAGGTGAGCAAGAATTTTAAAATGTAAACGAGACAAATCTTAGATACTTTTAAGGCTGCGCTATTGGACTTGAAATTCATGCCTGACCTCGTGAACTGGTGCACACCACACCCTGACCATGACACATTTCGGGCGCTGATGTGGAGAGCCATACACACAGTCTGTCTACTAAGTGCATCAACTATACAATATAAATAATAATAACTGAAGAGATGAGGTATAGAAATAGTCATAGGAATAACATTAAACAGAAATTTTGCCTTATTTTTATGTTTGATTACTTATTCGTGATCTTTGGTCACAGAATTTGCACTTCTTAAAAAAAAAAAAAAAATCATTCTTTTTACCTAAAGACTCAAATCTATTTACATATCCAGCCCAACCATATAAGGTAAAATGTCACCTAAATAATTAAAATGCTTTAACTAAATTGCATAATCACTCACTGCACCAGGGCAGGTGGCAAATGGAGAGGCACCTGCTGAAACAGCCCATAACGAGGAGACGTAATAGCAAAGCAGGGCTGGGGGGAGCAAACTAAAATCCACAGCACTAAACCACCTGGAATCTGCCACCAGGGTGAAGTCCAGGTAAAAACAACTCCTGCACCACTGACAGTTCAGAGCTGATTTAACAGAAAAATGAAACAATCAATTCACGTGGCACTTCACGCTAAAATTTCAATAGAGGCTTATACAGATAAACAGATACAGATACACAAAGCTGTTTATGTTTGATCTGCAAAATACTACAGCCAGGTAAAACGTTGTTGCCTCTTTTAGTGGAGGCAAAAGGCAAAGATTTAACACACCAGTTCCTAAAGTGACCATTTTTACTGTAATGTGCAACGACAATAACATTGATATAAGTTGAGTGCAGTTTCACAAAATAAAGGCGCTTCCTTCACACAGGTAAGTATTTTCCTTCACTCCAAGAGGAAAAGAAAAACCTTTTGTTTCCAGTTCT
This sequence comes from Oriolus oriolus, assembly GCA_013400235.1. Classification (NCBI taxonomy): domain Eukaryota; kingdom Metazoa; phylum Chordata; class Aves; order Passeriformes; family Corvidae; genus Oriolus; species Oriolus oriolus. The sequence goes on along the minus strand of VXBT01003889.1, from coordinate 86,802 downwards.
GAGTTGTTTAAACCATCTGCCAGTTTAGCCACCAATACTCAGCACTCTGTATTAGGCCTAACCCAGTCAACTTTAAGCTGTACACCTCCACCTCCTTTAGTCTTCTGCACAGTGCACTGTGTTCTGTAGTCACTTACACTGTAATAAACCTGAAATATCATGTTGGAATGAATTACATTATACTGGTTAGGCTGAAAATACATTTTCTGATAATGTATCTGAACATCTGCCAGCCAGCAGTTCTTTCTATCTGTGCACCTCAACTGAACACAGGAGGCTTTAGAATTTTCAAAGACCAGTTAAAGATTTTATTAATATGATAAAAGACTGTGCACAGCTATTGCCTATAAATCACTTCTGCATCAAAATTTCTCTGTTTTGGAGCATAGGCAGCATATGAAACTTCAGGGAATGGTGTCCCAAGGCTTTCAACTACTCTCTCTGTATTCTAAATTCTCTTCATTATTAAATTGGTAACTCAGTCAATTCTTCATATCTTATTCCTTCAAACAAGAGGAACAGTTTCTAATGCTGCTGTACAAAACCATTCATTTCAAGTGTTTTATTTTTCGCACAGATATTATTCAGTACTTTATCAGATCATCTGTAGCTCCTGTGCAGGTAGAAAAACGTGGATAAAAAGATGACTGAAAACAGGTGTATTACTCTGAGTTTTGCACCTATGGCTGACACCTTAGCACCTGTTTGCTAAGGTCACTTCTTACACGTCCTGGATTTGCAAACAGTGCGAAAAAAGTAAATAGAAGGTACTGACCACAATCATTTTAACAAAGGCTGGTCCAAGAGAGCTGACATCGGGTTCAGGTCAAAGGCTATTGAAATCAATGAGAACCTTGCTGTTCTTTAAAAAAACAGGCAGTCAGAAACTCTGTTAGCAATCTGGGCACTTGCTATTTGCTGCCATAATGGCCCAGTTCCTCTGATGCTCCCAAAGATGTTCACATGGGGCTCTTCCACAGGGGCTCTCACAGGTACCTTCAGCTTCAGAACCAGCACTGCTCTGTGAGCTCATACCACAGCCTCAACTTTTATAATCAATCAGAATATCATATATTTTCCCTAAAGAATCATGAGGGATTGGTGAGATATTTGGGGTAGATAAAAATAGTTGGTAATAGCAAAAATGAAACAATAAATTTTGAACTCATGATTAATCAAGATTAGTTATATATTTGATCAGCACATTCTTACTGGCACCTAAACAGCTCCCATTTCTAAAAAATCAGGCTCTAGATTCTAGGAGTTCCATTACCTTATTAAAGGGCCATAATTCATGGACATAGCTTGGCATACTTATTAATGACACAGAAGACTGGAAATAGCACTGATATTGCTGCTTACTGCATTGGAAGATAAGAAAATGCAGACTAAGTTCCTCCTCTTGCAGGGGATATAAACCTCCTAGGAACTGTAAGAATATTAAAACAAGCTCAGTGCTAGATGGTATGATCTCTGATTTTCTAGGTGCTATATTGTAGAAGGGTGTCAAAATCATATATTTAACTAATGGCCTGCAAAGACAGACCTTACTGACTTTAATGAGTCTGTGTTTTCAACCAACATCTCTGGTCTTCAGAATTTAAACCAGAGGGATTTAATAATCCTTAAAAACCAAAAAACCTAATAAAGGAGGGAGGCAATGATTACACTGATGTTACTGGTAATGAACTGGTTTCTTTTACTTGAACTTCCCCAAGAAAAGATAACAACGATGCACATGATACATGAGCTGCAACAATGCTAAAATCTCACATAATTTACACAGAATACAAAAAATAATTTGAAACATTTAGAAGGCTAGAAATATTTGGGTTTGTGCTTAATTTCCACACCTTAACAGCCTCATCTATCAGGACTGTATATGAAACGAAAAACTGCAAATTGTAAGGAGGTATGGAAACAAAACAAGCCCTTAATCTGTTCTTGAGTCCCTGCAGTTTTAAGGAGGTGGGTTTTGTTGTATTTTTTCTGGCTTTTGCTTTTTGGATTTCAGCATAAATGCAGAAGAGCAACTGAAGTGCAACTTTATGTACAGTTCAGTTGGTTTATAAACTCTGTGCTTTCACTATACAGTTTTTGGGTGTTTTTTTTCTATTTTCAATTAATTTCTACTACTTTAGCCCTTCTGTCACTTTTGATGCAAGAAATTGGTTTCTGTGCTCATTTTCTGTACAACAAGGTCAGAATATCAACCCAGGAAAGCCTGAGAAGCAACCAGCCAACAACTTGGTCATTAGAGCTCAGCACAATGTAAAATCCGCAGGCAGGATTCCTGGCTGTTGGATGAACTGTGCTCAGTGTGCAGCCCAAGGGGGACGAGCAGGATGGAGGCAGACGGGAGCTTCCGCAGACCCCTGCAGTATTTACGCATGGGCAGGGACTCCGCAACATCAAGGTAAAGGTGCAAGAAGAAAAAAGCTTTATTGCGTATCCGAAATTCCCTTAAATACTAATGGAAAAACAGGAAATCACCTCATATAAACAGGAAAACAGTTCACCTCAGTGTTCCCCAATCACCTGGAATATTCCCTAGACATTGCCTATTATGGTAAAAGGTAAACAATACCTTACAAGGTCACAAACTGCAATTATCACATCTCATAGGGCTGACACTGTCCAGAAACCCACAATGCTCTCTCAGCCCATCCCCGGTGACCTGGCTGTAATCCCAGGGTCACCTCTGGGTCTGAGAACGAGGCTCTTTCTTCAGCCAACAAAGCCTAATCTTTCTTCCAGCACACAGTGTAGCCCAACAGACCCCGGATTCCGTGCCACACGCACGGGATGCACACAACCGATCCCTTCCCACAGAACCAGGAACAGGAAACTTTGCTTTCCCTTTTCTTAGCATAGCAAGGCGATGGGAGAAAAACATGGGGGGGTGTGACCCTTTGTCTGGTACAAACACTTCATTTGTGGTGTGCCTGGAACAAAGCCAGTGGCTTATTTCTCCCAACACTCAAATGTTCTATCCTGACAAGACTCAGGGTAACTGAGTGATTATAATGAAGCCAAATTATTAGTGATCATTGTTCAGCTGGTACCAGCCCAATCCCTTACCCATAATTTCCGTGGCAGGTGCTATATTGCTGCTGCTTCTTCACTCTTTTTGGTGAGAACAGACTCAGCCAATAGCTCTGCCAAAGAAAACCCTGGCAGCCACAGGAAAACCTCACGTAATTTCTCTTGGTTATAAGATGTCATAGCTGGACTCCAGCTTCGGTCTGAGCAGGGAGAGTGTTACTGTGGGTTGATGATGGACTTGATTTTACTTAAATAAGGTCTGTGAAAGAAAAGCACCAGAGAATTAACACAAGGACAGTGGGACTGGAATTTACCAGCTGCAAGAAAAGATTTTTAACTAAATTTCCTGAAATGTTAGTACAGCTCTCCAATTTTCTGCTGGATAATGCCCAGGTGTGTGTGCAAATCTTCCCCTTGACTTTAGATACTCTGCTTGTACAGATCACAAAAAAGAAACAAATCTGTTTCAGCATGTAATCATTCACACTTGAACAAAGCAAGCTGGATATCAAATATTGAGTACTGGTAACAAGTGGCTCTCTGTTCATCTGTTCCCTGAGAACTTAGATAGGTTGAATAAAAATGAATGAATTAAGTATCTCAGGATACTCTGGAGCAGAAAAAAGAAACTAATGTCATCAGTAAAATTACCTCCAGGCAAATGTTTGCTTAGCTTTAGTCAACATCTTCTTTCCACTGCCCGTAAAATCTTTGATTCAAGAGAACACAAAGACGACTCACAATCTTATAATGCATTTTTAAAACCTGGCAGAGGGTATTTCCATCTTCACAGTGGGACACATAATTATATTCTCTTTAGAACAGGCTAATCTGAAACGAACTATTGCTAACTATTATCTATCTATTGAAACACAGGAAAAAATCTCTTTTCAAGACACTCCACTCAAACTTGCTTTGGGTATAGATCTGCTCCCCAGTAGTGGAGCCAGCTAACACCATTCCTCAGGTAACATCAGCCACAGGCTGCTGCTGGCAGAGCCATCAATCAGCTCACATCAGCTGATGCAGGGACCTGATGGAGTGGGAGAGGGATGGCACTCAGATAAATAAATAAAGCTTGCCACACTTGCACAATAAATCAACACAAAGTCGTCTCTAGGACTTCTTTAAGTAATTGCAACTATTCTAAGGTAAGATTTTGTTTCAAAAAGAGGAGTAGGGGTTAACATTTGATAATCATCACTAATGTGATAAAAGGTTCCTATTACCAATGACTTAAGGACTTCTTCCCTGTAATTTTCAGTTTATGAGTGTATAAATTGCTTTGTTATTTAGTGCAGGCTCCTTAAATCCTGAAGTCTTTATGCACTGGATGATAACAAATGGATCAGTTTTACCACTTATAATAGTTCAGTAAATCATGGAACAGCCTACCTTTCAGCAAAGCCATCATATAGAACTTATCACAGCAAACCTATCAGCTGCTATTTCTGACTATATATCTGACAAAACTAATTCATGCTCTGTCTCCTCGTCTCACTTGTTTTTGAACAAGGTGAGAACGGCCTCGTAACTGAGGGTGGGTTATATCGGTGTTTTGATTTGGTGAGGGACTGGCATATCCACAGTGTGTGCTGAGCACACAGCTCCTGCTCCCAGGCTGCCAGAGCACCACTGCTGCTGGCAGCACCACTGTAAAACAGCCCTGCAATAAAAAAAGTGAAAACTCTGCTCCTCTGCCACCTGAAATCCTGGGAACAGCACCAGGACCAGCCTTGCTGTTAGGCTGCCCAGCATCTCCAGTTCTGCTCACAACACCAGAAAGGCCTCTGCAGCAGTGTCCTGGTGGGGGCAGGTGCTGCCCAGCTCCAGGCAGGACAAGTGACAAACAAGGAGACACAGGGGCAGGATTTTAGGGAGGCACTGCAGGGCAAGGCGTGTGCTTGGAATGGAAAACTACAAAACTGGCTATTCAGAGAGAAAATGGGGAAAAGAAGTTACATAAGAGGATTGAGATATCTACAAAAATAGACAAAAAGCTGATGCTACAGGTGCTAATCACTCCCAGCATATTAGCAGTGCACAAGAGCAGCCCTGAGTTAACTCCATTAACAAAACAGCTGAGTTTGGCACTTTTGAGACAATTGGTGCCTCACGATTGCTGTCTCATTGAAGCTGGCTTTTTTATACCACATCACAAAAAAAGCCTACACAACTGCTGGGGTGCTTCTTGCACAAGTAGTGGCTGTGTTTAGTAACTCCCGTGCAACCACTGCATACACACTGAATTCTGCACTCAGGCACCCAAAGTGATGGTCTGGCAGTGGCATCAGTCTGGAAATAACAACTGCCTTCAGAATCTTCTCCCACTCCTCATTCTCAAGGAAATCAGAGACTGTTTGAGGAGCTCTAATGGCACCATCGCACCGAGAAAAGGAAGCCGTGATGCTGCTCTTTAATAAATCAATGCCTCTTTGGCTGCCTTCCAGACCACAAAACCACTTTGGGCATCTTTGCCTGCCTTTCATTTTGTGACTTGTAGGACCCTCTCCATCATCTTGATGTCTGCAGATTTTCTCCACAGTCCTTTTTCTTTTTTTTGGTTTCTACCATGATACTCACAGAACATTCCCCTTTAATAGGTCTCAAACTATGTTTTTCCAGAAACCTTTGGCATTTTCTGGAATCTGGCATTTGTGTACTAAAGACAAATTAGTAGTGAGACAATAACTAAGGCTGCATCAGTGCTTTCCTAAAGCGTGCAACGTGCTCTACGGACATGCATGGCCAAATGGTTCTGATTTTCAGAAGTGGCCTCAAATTATTTCAACAGCACTTCAAAAATACTGGGAAATTTCTGTCCATCAGTCCAAACTACGAGAGGGAACCCAGGGCATGTCAGGAGACAAAATGAGATGAAGAGTGCCTTCTGGGAGTCTGGCAGAGGGAATGTCTTCCTGGCATCTTGGAGAAGGACACATCTGTGAATGGGTGTGAGTGCAGCTATCCATGGACTGTTCTTGTTCCCACTGAAGCTTAAAAGTACAAAGACTCATTTCTGGGATTTCTTTCAACAGGACATGGTTGTTTTTGAAGAACAGGTGTTTCTAGAAGAAAGTTAAATGCAACACAACTGGAAAGGAGTTCTCGTTGAGTAGCTGCCCATCGACACAGCAGGGAAATGCACACAGCACTGCACAAGGAGCACTGGGACAGAGCACTTGGTAACCAGGTCACTACACCCCTTCCTACATCCCCACAGTAGGAATAATCTTTTTCCTGCTCTTAAAAAATTGGGAGAGTCTGCAGCTTGTTGCAAAAGGTGGGATTCAGAATAGTTTTTCCTGCATGTTTCAAGCATTCCAAAGCATGTCAGCGTTCTGCTGCTAGACCCACTTGCACAGGCACCACAGGCCAGTGAACCAGGCAATAATCAAACCAGCCTGTGAGTGCTTCAGATTCCCCCACTGCTTTCCAGCACTCTCGGAAATTCCTTCAGCAAAGTGAAGCTGGATTCCCTGGCTATTCATTCTCACAATTGAGAAGTTCACTTCTCATGCAGTTCCTTTGCCTGAAATCAAAACACTCCCTGCATTGTCTCCCCTTCCATGAGCTGCCCGTCCTTCCCGTTATTAAATTGATTGTACATTAGAGATGCTGCGTTTACCTCAGACACTCTCCATTAGGAGGGATCCAGCTAAATATTTAATTGGTGTTCTGAGATGCTCTGAATCTATGTATTTTCTATTTTCCTAGGGGGTTCATGGTTCACATCAGTTGGATACTTCTTTCCCAGCAACAAAATGCAAAGTTAACTATTTCCAACAGCAAATGCACAGGTACTTACACTGAAAAAAACCAACTAAAAAACCCCAAACCAAACCAAACAAACAAAAAAACAAACAAAAAACAAACCAACAAAGCCAAACCAAACAAAATTACACCCTGTTCTGAAAACAGTGACATTCTGGAAATAATACCTCTCTGTCAAACCAAAATCTAGATTATTCTGGTAGTACAGGCTAATACTTTGTGCATGTGTGAAAATTGAGATTTTCTTCTTCCCCCTTTGGGGAGAGAAATTCTCCAGTAGCATCACAAGGAGTGATTGTTCCACACAGTACTCTTCCATCTTTCATCAGAGTCAAATCACCAACACAGCAGCAACATTCTGGTGCAGGCCAGGGTTACTGCTCAGTTCTGAAGCACTTCCTGTGACAAAAGGCTGGTGGCACTTTGAGACTAAAAGAGCATCAGCAAGTGGCAGAGCAAACATCTGCTGCTCTCGCTGTCAAAAACACCACACACATGAGGAGCAGGAGCAGCTTCGGTGAGCACAGAGCTGGGTAACAGTCTCTATGTCCCTTCTCTCTGGGACCACACCAGGCTCAGCTGGGCTCCACTCACAGAGTAAACTGCAAAATGCTGATCAAAGGCATCACAGCGCTCACTGCTTGTCATTGAGCAAGACCTTGCTAAGCCATCTTTGCAAACAAACAATGTTAAAGCATTTCGAAAGACACTTTGATTTTGATTTTTTTTTTAACATGAAATTTCCCGGTGCCAATATGACAAACAAGCAAAGACCATTCGGCATTGGGTACCCCTGCTTCTATTCAGTTACTGTCTCCTAAGAGCACGTTACATTCAGAGCAAAGGGGTAACAAGCAGGGCTTGTTTTCCATCCCGACCTGCACTTCAAACGAGGGAATTCTCCAGGAGCAGAGCTCGTTAATGCAATTCTTTACAGGCAGGGACACTCTGGGCTGCAGGATCAGGTTGCATAAAGCCCATCTGGCCTCTCTGAGGTGATATTTTGTGTTCTCCTTGGAGCACTGAACTCGGATGCTCTCTGCACACGGAGTGAGTCTCCACGTTCGCTCACCGCTCTGAACTAAACTCTTCCGTGGCTGTGGAAATGCAAGCAAGCACCAACACCTAATTAAACACATGCTAAAGTTTTCTTTGCCTAAGATACATCTTTTAAGATTATTTCTGTGTTGCAAATTCCAATCCAGTTCCAAGAATTTTACATTCTTTCCTCCACCTGGCCAAGGAAAGGCACTCCCTGTGCCTCCAGCAGGAACCTAAGCAGGGAAGAGGCTGAGTGCTCCACATAATGCACTGGAAGTGCATCAGTACCATGCTTTAGTGCCAGCAGCACAGCAAAATAAACAGTGCAGGAACAGGGCAAGCCATTGGGGTGGGATTCATTCAGAAAAACACACAGGAACATCAATCTGCTTTGGGTATTTACTGTAACATCAAAAATCTTTGTTTTAACTGGATTTCCTCTATATTATATCACCACACTAACTGCAGTATGGTTACAGATGAACACTTACTGAACTTCTCTCTCTTTTTAATAACATCAGTGTTTTCCAGTGCTTTCAAGATAAAGCTTGGATGATTCTCAATAAAACATGGAAATATATTTTCATTAATCAATTTGAAAAATGATTTTTTTCTTTTCCTTTCAACCTTTTTTAAATAAGAGCCAATGTTTCTTCACATCATAATATATTTGGTATCATATAAGCCACAGAGTTCTCTAAAAATGGTAAAAGTGTTTGTGAGATTTAAATGTAAACCTAATACCATTATGCATTATTTTGGACTATCTAATACACTTTCAAAGAACTAAGTGCGAAAAATATTTTTTAAAAAAAAGTTGTCACATATTTATCATTTTAACATACTGAATAGAACATTGGAAAGTAATTTTTTTGCAGCCATTAGATCTGGTTTTCAAACCAGAAAGAACTGCACGGCAGTGTTAGCAAACCATGACTGCTCTGTTCTGACGTCAACATGCGGAAAAAAAAAAATCTAAAATTTGGATACAAATGAGTCAAGGAAAGTTTTGTTACATCTTAACACTGATGAATATTCAAAATACTTTACTGGCTCTCCCTGTAAAATAGATACCTTGGATACAGGATTGCCACAACTGAAAGAAACCCCCACAATCCTACAGCGGACTCCACATTTCCAGCTGAGCATATGACTGGGAAGGTGCCCAGCACCCAAGGCCTGCACATTCCAAGGGCTTAAGAAAAATTAGGTTGTTAGGTGAATTTATTTTTTTTTCTCTAGATTTAGAGCTGGTTGTTTGGGGGTTAAAAAAATAATCTCTGTTTAAAGACGAAAGATAATAGTAAATAATTACAGTAACAGAACTTTAATATATTTTGGACTATTATCATCCAGGCAAATATATAAACAATTTTTTTTTTCTTAAATTCAAATTAAATGCTAACTACAATTAGATTTTAAATATGTGTTTCAGTGGAAGCAAGACTGTAAATGAGGTTTGAGATATCCTTGAGTTGGGAGCCTAGCAACTGAGCCAAAACTCCAAAAAATAAACTACCTCTTCAAATGTATCTTTACAGAACATGCTGCCAGGTTTTTCCTTGGGCACTGTGGCAATATCACGTGAAAATTCCTGGGAGATTTCATTCCAAAAAGTGGGAAATGCCAGTTAGGGTGTCGAGAAAAAAAGAACAAGGGGGGAGCTAAATTATCAAAAGGCAGGATATTTTTTTTTTTTTTTTCCAGTGCCTGCAGGTTTTAGATGCAAATGTATGTGCACAAAACTACGTGCCTGGAACTCTCAGTAAGCAGAATGTTTACAATACCTTTATGGTAAGGAGCAAACACATGATTGGTTACCTGCACCACATAAAGTGACTTGCCATCATTTGATCGTGAAAAATTGTGGGAATAAAACAGGAGATTAATGCAACCTACCTTAAAGTTCCCAGGCAGTGTGTTAAGCAAAAAAGGTACACCAGATATCAAGGATGTATCTGAACCATAAAGTATTTGGGGCAAAGGCAGTATCTCACTCTGTGCTTGTAAAGTGCTGGTAATTTATGGCGCTATATAAATGATTTTTAACAGTGATGAAAACAGTTGTAGAAAGCAGTAGTTCAGAGGGAAAAAAAAAAAAAAAAGAAAGGAGGAGAAATGAGCTGATGGCATATGAAGCAATCTACAGCACGTAGGGAAAACCAACCAAAAGGTAATAAAACTATTCATTATGTGCTCTTTGGAGGGCAGCTCTCTCAAGTAGCAAAGTGACCTTGAGATGAACACCACTTTCTTTACTTTCAGTGTTGTACTCAAAGAGATCTTAAGAATCCAGAGGCAGAGATAACTGCTGCATGAAAGAGAGATGCTGGAAATGGAACTTGGGAGCACTGAGTGCATCTGTGTTTCTGCCCATTACCTGTGCAACAACAGTCTACGTGCCACTTGATTACATGCTCGGGATACATCTGTAGCCACTCCTTCACATCAAGGGCTCACATTTCTGGTATTAGTGGAGCACAGAAAATGCTTGTGATCTGATGTACTTTGGTTTTATATCTCCCTCTCCCTGTTTAATCCACACTGTCTTTAAAGATAACAGAGGTGATCAAAGCTTCAAAATACACCACAGCACACAGATGCACAGGAAAAAACATTCCCAAAACAAGGTCAGCTTCTCCCAGGGGTGGGAAACAACAAAGATGCTACAAATCAGCAGAGCATTTTTACCTTTCTCGACTTCCTGGCTTGTAAAATGGATCCTCCAGATACCATGCTAGAAATATAAAAATACCAGCTCAGGATACCTTCCATTTCTCAATCAATTTGTCCCCCAGTACCTACTGATACTGGTGATTGCCTCAGTCAAGGGGCAGGACCTTGCACCTGGCCTTGTTCAGTTTCATGAGGTTCACCTGGCTCCACCTTTCCAGCCTGTCCAGGCCCACACAGGGAAAAGTGTGAAACTCTGGATAATATACTTTTTTTCTAAACAAATTTTTGCTGCAAGCCTTTGTGAAGAAAAGAAAAATTAGTCGAAAAGAGGTATTTTTAAAAATCCGTACTTCACTTGTCTTCCAACACCAGGTACAGCTCCCTGCTCGAGCCCAAAACTTCAAGACGGCACAAAACTACTGTCAGCTTGATAAAACACGGATTTTGTTTGTTTGGTGTAGCTTCTTTTTACTTCTCTATCCCATTTCCTGGGGTCTAAATAGAGGTGGTTTTGGGATTTCGTACCAAGAAAGCCATTCCTGCTGAACACAAAGACTGGGCTTTCAGGACAAGTTGGGATTTTGCTGCAGAATAGAACAGAGCACGGTTACAGTTCACTTACTCTTACTATTAAAAATGTTGAGACTAAGAACAAATACAGACTTCTTAAAGTCCTGGCCCATTCAAAGCCAAGATTTCACTCTTTATACAACAGTGTGGTGTATGTGCATGTCAACCACAAGTCAGTAGGACTCGATCCTTAACTGTATTTATATATATGTATAATACAGATACATAATTGTATGTATATATTTGCATATTAATATTGATTCACGTGTTTCTGGTTTTTTAAAGATGAATTTATTTTTCCTTTTGATTTTTGTGCTTTGAAAAAACTTTGGCAGCTACTTAAAAAAGCATAATGAAATGTTTTTTGTAGAGTAGTACACCTGACCAGTTTAAACAAGTAAGGTTTAGGAAGATTTTACAGAACAGAAAAAGACCATTAACATCAATACAAGGACATGATGTCCATATCAAAATCGATATTCCTTCATTCTCTCTACTTGAAAAAATACAGGTTCAAGAAGTCAATGTGGCTCAGAGACTAAATGTCCCTATAACACTACATTGCTTGGATTGTTCATGTAAATTGGTTTGGGTTTTTTTCAGTTCTTACAATATTTTCAATGCCTTTCTTGTTCCCTTTAAAAATCTTGTTGCTCCATGTTCTTTTACATGTGAATAAATGAGAACAGAAACCCGCCATGCAGAAGGACCAAAGAGTGTGTTCAAAATCCAGCCCAACTACCTGCAACTGAAAAGCCTTTCCTGGTTTTTCACTTTTTTTCACTCAAGTGAAAAAGAAAAGTAAATAGTTCAAGCCAACAGCACCACCCATGCAAAACCACACAACCCCCACCCAAGCTAGAACAGCCTTGTGGAAACACACAGGGAAAAAAAAAAACTCAACACGAACCTAAACCCTGTGAATCAACCAAGAAAAAAAACCTCAACAAACAAACAAAAGAAAAAACCCCACAAACCCTTCCAAGCTGCACTGTAAACTAGATAGTGTTTCCTGCTTGAATTAGGTGTGACACTGCAGAGACTATGATCTTTGCTAGTCAAATTGCCTCAGCAACAGCAGAGGTTGAAATAATAAGTCAGGATAGTATAAACACGGTTAAAGCTGTGCACTCAAAGGTCTGGTTTCCAGATGATCAAAGAGAAACTACAAAAGCCGTGTGAAAAAAGAGCTCCCTCTCAACAAACACAAACTAAGCAAGAAAACCTTTCTTCTTTTCTAGGACAGCCTCCCTGATCACAGCGAGTGTTCTGCAGCAGGAGCTGCGTGCAGCCGCTGCAGAAAGTCTGAACCAAAAGTTGCTGTTCTGAGGGCAAAGCTGTTCCCGAATGCAGCGTGGAGCCAGGCCTGGGCACTGCTCATGTTTGTGCAGCAGGAGGAAGAGAGCACCAGGATGCTGCATAAATGCTGGGTACTGTCTCAGCAGCCCTTAAAGTGTCCAAATATTTTTCCTTCTATCTCTTCGCAGGTTTACCCCTTCCTGAACCTTCATTACACTCAGTGAACTATTCCCTGCCCCTGGCTGTCTGTGTACAGGTATGAGTTTAAACACACATTGAGAAGCTGCTGAATTCCACACAGAGTGCTGCAGCTCTAAATGGAAGCTGTCACTGTGACTGGACAGGTACTTACTGCAAACATTGCCTCAGCCTCACCAAAAATTCCTGTAATCCTTCAGGTCCAGCAATTATGAAGCACCATACAGAGAAAATACTTGACTGTGCAAAAATCAAAGTTGAATTCAAAAGAAAGTGGCACTTGAGCAGTAGAAAAGCCTCTGCCTGCTGTTCTCAGAGAGAGATGCCAAAACAACAGCAGGACAGGAATGGAAAGTTTTCTGAACAGCATTCCACCAAGAGCAGAGGCAGGACAATACCTAAAAGCCTCTTAAAAAGTCCCGAAAGAATTCAAAGAAACCTGAAGTGAGTGGAACCACTATTGAACAAAGTGCTGCAAACACTTTATTCTCTTGATCCAAGGGCCCTATTAGCAGTCAGCATTTGAAGAGAGCAGAACCCTTGTGGTGAGAGGCCATGGCACTTGAAACATGAACCTCAACAGTTTTCATTACCTTGCCATTGTTTTTAGTCACAATAATATTAAAAAACAAATTGGAGGCCAGCATTATGAGCTACTATTCGTGGGAAAGCTCCTAAAATTTAGCAGAACTGCCAAGCAACACTGAAATTGAATTTTACATTTCTCTAGCTGCCTTTTTTTTTTGGCACACATTTATTTCAAGCTAAGTTACAATTTAAATGAAACCACATCCTTACAATTAACCCTTCTCTCCAGTCTTTTTTAGATCTTATTTCCAAGATTTTTTTTCCTGAGCTGTGATGTGAATTACTCTTTATGGAACCACTGGGAACACAGCTGGTAAGACAGTGAGTGAGAGTACCCCAATTTCATTCCATGTCAATGAGTAACACAAATCAGGAACCAAAAATACATCTTATTGATCTCACCTACCTGTATCTCCACACTACACCTACAAGGGTGATGACACACACAACTCACCGCAAGAATAACTACAGGAACTAAAGAAGGATCATTTTAAGCCACTTGTCTGGCACATCAAATGCAGCACATGTGAATTCCTAAGGAAAGGATGAGTAGCAAACACACTGGATTGATCCAACTGTAGCAATCTTAGCTTTCCCCCTTGTAACCCTTTCTCCTTTGAGGGATGTATAATACTCGGTAGTTCCAGATTACTCTTCCAGGCACAGCACACACACACTGTTTACAAATGCAGGCCAAGGGTTTTTCAGAGGAAAGGCAAAAAGTGACATTTTTATTACTGGCCAGACCCAGCTGCCCTGTTTTGCAGAAATGCTATGAATTACTGTGTTGCTCGCTGGTAACAAGACATCACTGACTCACAAAACAAGCTCATACCCATTTCCTTGCCTCCTGTCCAGCATGGGAAGAGGTGGATGGAGAGCAGAGGTTTTTGGCCATCCACTATGTACGTTCTGCCCTGCTATCACCTGAAATAATTCCAGAAAACCCTTGAGAATAATATCTACTTAACAAATCACTTCCACTCTGATTCTCTCCCTCTCTCCAGCTGTTTGTTTGTTTTTGCTCAGCTCAAACCGATTAAAAAATTAGTGTCTGTCACTGAATCACAATTCAACTCCTCAGCGTGTCAGAGGAACACCGTACACAAAAACATCAATGGATTATTCCTATATCACTGGAGAAAGCTATGCCACAACAACGAGCTTCAAACATTTTCTTTAAAAAAGTTTCCAAAACCCCTCATCAATACAGCTGAGCACATTAGAAACCTGATAAACTAATGCACCGAACAGAGACACAAATAAAGCTAAACACTGCAGGATCGGTGTTGCTTAAAAATGATGCTGGGTATCAATGCATTTGCTTTTCTTTTCTCTCTGCCTGGCATAACTTTGATACATTTTTGGCTGCATGTTGTACTTTATTTAATTTACTCTATTTGAGACAAGACAAATAGAACAATACTGAATGCGAAACTTCTTTCTGTCTCTCTGAAAATTAGAGCACTATAAAAATATAAACATTGATATTAAATACAAGATGATAGTAAGAGCCTTCCCTGCCAGCATTTCAGACCAGAGAAGGAACTCTGGCCGCATATAATGCATCTTGATAATAAGCACATGTGAAAGAAGCTGTTAATTAGAGCAACAACTGGGTCACTTAAAGTTTCAGATCAAGGAAGCTAATCACACCATTTACCATTAGACCTCATTGGCATTCACAGAAACATTTATAAAGCCTCCTAACATTAGAGTTTAAAATTGCTCTCTGCCCACCTTGGAGAGCTCATCTGGTGTTGCTGCATCAGGACCAAAAGCATGAGCTTATATAGCACAACTCATGCCAGTACAGACACAGGAGGTCATTTTAAACAGTTACACTGAATTAATCATGCAAAATAATAAATGATGAGGTTGGGTAAAGCTTGGTAAGCTTTAAGTTAGCCTGCAAATTTAAGTCATGTCCTTAGGCTATGATAAAAAAATAACATCCCAGGTTCAATTCAGACCAGCAAGGAAAGTTCAGTGGGAACAGCAGACAGACTTCTGGGGCTGCCACTGTCCTTATTTATAGCTTCAGCTAATTTCGACTTAGGGCTCGTATCCCAACTTCCTTCACAGCCTTAAATAACCTGGACCACGCACATTTCAAAGCCTGTTCTTCAGACTGAAATATAAGCAGAAAAGTACTTTTAAATGATTTTGAGCAAGCTGTGAGTTCTGTGTCCTTACAGGTCATTTCTAATACATCAGAATGCCAGCTACACACAGCAACTCGTGAGCAGCAAGGGGCGGCAGGAGAGAGTCAGAGAAGAGGAGAGGGTGTGACTGTCCAAAAAGACATTTATAAACCAGGACTGAATAACACAAAACACAATGAAGGGGAGTACAGAGTCTCATTATTTTCTTTAAAGGAAATAGGGATGAAGCACAGTGTGTGGAGGGAGGTGGGGAGAGCAATACCAAAGAGTCAACTTGCCTTTACAAACACACAGTCTTTTTTTAGTACACCTTCAGTGACACCAGATTAGAAAGCAAAATGACATTAAAAAACATGAAAATAATTAATATTCAAGGCAGCACATTGTAATGAAAATACTGCCAGGAGGAAGTAAAATTTGAAAAATGGCCCTGATGCTTTATTTTTTTAAAATCAAATGGAAATTTATCAAAGATAGGTCATGTTTCCAAAAGGAATAAAAAAGGCCCAACCAGTCTTGCTAGAGATAAAATTCCCATTGTTTTCTGTATAATTTCTCATTTAAATAATTCAGGTAAAGACATTAATGCCTAGCTGGGGACTGTACCAGGCTGGCAGGGCAAATAAGTTACACACTTGTGGTTGTTGTGAAGTTCAAATATTGAGTAGAAAAGGGTTAAAATACACAGGCTTCCTTAATTATTAGGATTATCATTAATTGTAAATATAATGTATAATAGCCAGAGGCTCTAATATGGATGAGTTTCTTTCCTCTAAATGCTTTATTCCAGAACAGTGATGCTCTGCTTTGCATTTAGAATTTACGAGGCAGTGAAACAGATAAAAGGTGAGAAATGTCTGAATAAATGATTTTAGTCAGACTTGGATATTTCTTTCTATAGCCACATAATGACTAATTATTTATTTACACTATAATGCTTTTAACAAGCCTCTCTTTTGAAACTTTTTTATGACTCTTAGACTAAGGAATTACTAAGGAATCAAAAATGGAGAGGCAGATATTTTCATCTTAGCAAGGAAGTGGAAGATATATCTTTTTTGTTGTATTATTAGATGATCTAGTATAATCTGGTTTTAACTTGGTTTAACAAACAAGATGTTGGCATTTTGTTGTTTTAATCCTGTTTCCTTGTTCTATTTCAGTTCCTTCAGCTGGGATGAAGCACTATTTTTTTTGTAGAGACTGCCTGACATCCAAGTACTCATGGCAGGTCACAAACCCGAAAAGAAAATATTGCAGACCTGCAAAACCTAATTCAGCCAAAGAAACATTTCTGGAACAGCACTGCTCAGTTAGGGAGCCAACCTAGAAGTGGCAGAATGGTCAAGTGACACCCTCACAGCGTTCGAAGTGCAACATGTGCCCACAGGATATTTAAATTTCAGTGTGACTTTCTGTCACAGCAGATGAGCTGTGAAAGCCACAGGAGATCCCTGCTACAGGCACAGAGAACACTGGAAACTGTATTTTGTGTAACAAACATCACAGGAGTTGTGGAAGCAGATATACCTAACTTTAGCAGGTTATAGACACGGTTTTGTGTTTGTGTCTCACGTTTTGCTATGACACAAAGGCATCCTGAGCACTGAGCTCACTGTTAGACATAAATGTGTAATACTGGAATAGAAGGATACATCAAAGTTTCACTGCACCCCATTTTATCCACTGCTTTGAAAAGGCACACATATTTACTTGAAGAAAGAGCTGGTGGCCTCCTCACATTATATTTGAAAACAATGTTTTCCTTCATTCAAGGAAGAAAATAAGAACAATAAAAAGAAATGAAAACTTTCTTTGTTCTCAAGGCACTGCTACCTCTTGAAAAGCTTTTCCTTCAGGTGCTATTGCAATATTTTAGCTTTGACAGCTGCTCTGTTGAGACATGACAGCTGATAATGCAAAGCTTTGTCACTCCAGCTCCAGCACAATGCAATGCAGTCACATGTCAGCAAGAAAAGAATTGAGGACAATATGTGATGCATTGTTCTTGCATAACTTGTTTACCAAAAATCCCATTACAAGTGTGGTGAAGACCGGCTGAAGCATCTAGATACGGTGATGAAGTTAATCTAATGAATGGCTGAATGGACAAGAATATTGCACAATGTACTTTAAGACGAGTATATTCTTTATACTTGGAAGTCATGCAGGCGCTGCTGATGCTTAGTAAACAGCAAACAAAAAAAAATAACACTGCTTGTTCTATTTCCAACAATATTTTTGTTTGTATAGAAACTTACTGTTCCTTCAGGCCTGCCTCTCCCTCTCTACTCGCATGTGGGATTTGAATAAATACTCATCATGTGCTATCAATAAATGTAAGTCTATTAAGCAACACTCAGATGACCAAAAAGATTTTGGTTGGTTGGGTTTCTTTGGTTTTGTTCTTTTCTTTTAGTTAATGAAGGCCCTTATACTTTCCCGAACAAATATCAGAATCAATCAAGAAATATTGCAATGGAAAAGCATCTTCAGAGATCTGTAGCATTTAAAGGGAGCAGAGACTAAAAGCTGTTTAACACAGTCACTTTAACACAGGAAAAGGGGAAAACAAAAGAAAGGGCAGCACCCTGGGCTCAGGAACTCCGTCTCCTTACAGACTGAACACAACCAGCAGACACTAAAATAACCAGCTCCCTCACAGTCCTGGCGCTGATTCCTCTCTGAACGTACACAGACTGTAAAAATCCAAAGGATAACGTCTTCTTGTTCCAAACACCCTCAGAGTGGAGAAAGTCCGGGAAGCACAGTGACCTTTGGCACTGCTAAAGCTGCACGTGGTGCCCGGGAGGAGCTCACTGAGGGTCAGGGGTCCCATGAAGAGGAATTTACTGTCAAATCTCACCACATTACGGAAGAGAAACCTGGATCTACTGTAGCTCTCTGATACTGAGGGATGCACAATACTTACCAACACGCAACAAATGAACTAAATATGTTCCTCTTAAATTAAGTAATCCATCTGTCAATAGCACAGACTGGATTCAGCTTATGTTTTAAAGAAACAGAGCATTTGCATTTCATTGCACTTACCCTTAGCTGTTCTCTTTCACAACTCATCTGTTGTTTTGAACTCTACAAGGGGAAAAAAGAAAAAAAATGCCGAAATAACTTTGAAAGCATAACATTCTTGCCACAACAAACCTCCTAAGGCTACCTATCTTACACATATAAATACTGGAAATGCAGCCATTTATCTTAAGACAATATTGTCCTGTGCATCCAGACAGAATCATTACTGCAAAACAAAAAATTCTTTTTTCCACTTATATTTTAAATCTACAAAGGTCAAAACCAAATTAACACCAGAACCCACAACAAAACTGAAGCAGAAAAGAATCTTTTTTAGATTTTAAACACCTCATTGGCAGTCCAGTTCAGGAAGAAGCTTTCCTCCTTTTGCGTTCTATCACAAGTCTGTTGTATTTGTGAATATCCCACTGTTCCCATATCATGATATATTCACAGCACAGCTCTGGAATAAAGATACAGAAGCTTCAAACAAGCGATAAAACACATTCCTATGAAAACTTCAAGTTCTAATCTGGTGTAAAAGTCACTCTGAAGACGATTTGATTCCAAAGCATGTTTGTTTCCATACTGCTGTGTTTCTGCTCTGCCAGATTTACAAGAAACACTGTTGAGAGAGCTGCTGGCTGGGCAGGACCTCACTCCCCGTGACAGCACACACGGGGCAGTGGCAGTGGCAACACAACTTGGGACATCCCAACTCTGCCAGAAGGAAGAGGCTCCCCCAGGAAGAGCCCTGGAAACAACAACAGCCCTGAAACACCCAGCTCCCAGCCTGCTCTCCAGCTCCCAGCCCGCTCTCCAGCTCCCAGCCTGCTCTCCAGTTCCCAGCCTGCTCTCCAGCTCCCAGCCTGCTCTCCAGTTCCCAACCTGCTTTCCAGCTCCCAACTTGCTCTCCAGCTCCCAGCCTGCTCTCCAGTTCCCAGCCTGCTCTCCAGTTCCCAACCTGCTTTCCAGCTCCCAACTTGCTCTCCAGCTCCCAGCCCGCTCTCCAGCTCCCAGCCTGCTCTCCAGCTCCCTGATGTCTAGCTCAGTCATGCACCAGGACCTCTGGCACCAAACTTTCAAAGCTCTGCTCAGGAGGGCACTCAGGTGTTGATTTGTCTGTGTGGAGAGAAGGGTTTGTGTCTGGTTGGGTTCTGTTTTTTAAAAAATAATTTTAGAATAATTATAGAATCATTAGGGAGCATAATTAGCCTTGAAAGTGTAATCACTGTCACTTCTGTCATCAGTGGTGATGGCAAACAATCCATAAAACATGAAATCGGATGCAGCGTTGCTGAGGATATCTTCAAAGGTTCGGAATACACTTATCACTACTTCGTACTTAGAAACAGTTAAAACACCAACTAATACCCATTTGTACAAGATATTTTTACTCTGTAGTGAAGACAAAAATGGGAACTTCTCAGCCAAAGTTAGGTTACTATGAACAAAATAAAACCACCTGTTTTTCATCACAGAAGGAGTCCTAAAAAGTACATTACAGGCTTAACATTCTACTTGTATAGCAGAAGTTTTACTACAGAGCTCCTGTATGAAAATACAAACCTAACACAAAGAAATGCTCTTTGAAGTTCCCAGCAGGGAATAAAAAGTAAAGGAACACAGTATAGGTCTAATTACAATTCCCCTCAGGAGTCAAATTAAGTACAGCTGAAGCAACTGTCACTTGCAGACTAATGATTCCACTTTTCAAAGTTCATGACTTTACACCACTTATGAGTCACTTTAAGGTTACATTAGTCTGCATGGTAAGTGTGTTTGCATAAGTCTCAAGAGTTAATTTCAGATCTGAATTCCTCACGAACCTCTTCACCTTGATTAAAAAGAAATATAATAGAATATTTCAATTGGAAGGGACATAGAGTGATCATCCAGTCCAAGTTAGAAGTGGGTTTGGGTTGTTGTTTAGGGTCTTTTTTACTGTTTAGGTTTTCTGTGTAAGCCCCCACACTAGAGATTTTAACCTCTGGTGGTGGGATGGAGGGGAGAGTTTTGCAATGCAAGAAACATGAAATTTGTAAGATAACGAGCAAAAAAGCGTATCAGATACTAGTAGAGTGGAGCAAGGGTTGTAATTATTGACTAATAAAGCAGACAGTTAATTCTGTGTTTAGTTAGTAGCTATCTGCTACTGTAATTTGAAACATGAAGTGCCTAACATCTCAGAAACCAGAAAAATTGTATTTGAGATGGAAAAGAAGTGTTTACGAACAGTGGGAGGATACAGAATAGAGAAGCAAAGACTGAATAAGTGAATAAGAGGACTGCATCTTAACATCCAACTGCTCCTTCATTTCTGGCAGTGAAACCAACAGCAGAAAAACATCGATTTACTTTAAAAACAAACAGTTTTCATATGAATGTGAGAACACTATTTTAAAGTATTTTTTGATTCTACCACCTCCATGACACTCTGTTTACTCTGAAAGGAAAGAAACAACAGGGGCAATGTGCAGGACACACCAATGGTGGCAATTCCCTTGGTTCAAAGTTCAGCAAATGGTTGCTTCCAAACTGTGTTTTAGCTACAACAACAAAATCCATTTCAGAGCTGGCTTCCCTCAGAGTGAACATCCACCTAGATAGCTCCCTCATCACCCTTCATACGAGGAGCTTTCCAGAAAAAAAGCAGCAAGGCTTAGTGATAAGGCATTATTAGGATGAGATTAAAAGGAAAAAAAAAAAACCAAAGAAACCAATCTTGCCTTAATGAAAAAAAATATTTTTCATAGTTTAAACACGGATGCCATCTGCCTGTCTGGCCCTCTATTTGTCAGTTCAAGTTTATTAAAATACATCTGGGAAAGGCTCATTTGGACACGAGCAGCTCTCCGTGCGTTTCACCAGTGCCAAATTTGCTCTCTCATTTTGTCTTTTTTGCTATCTGTGCCAGTTTAAGAGAAGCATCCTGGCAGTACTGAGCACTTAAGGGAAAACATAAATAATGCATTTACAATATGTAAACCTGTACAGATAAATGAGAAAAACTGAAAGCCATAACATATTTAATTAATGATCAAGAGACCCTAGAAGCAAACCTTGTGCATATCCTGCAATTTTAAATATGTTGCTTCTCAATCCTAAATTTACTTCGTTACAGCTCAGAATTGAATGGTACACAATTAACTATTTATTTATTTTAGTTTAAGACTGGTCAGCGTGTTGAGTGTCATTGTGTCAAGCTCTCACATACTGTGAGTTTAGAGGAAGAATGCCTAAAAGATTCATTCCCTTTAAAGGATTTCATCAGGAAAAAAATTTGAGGGAACTACAGGCTTCTTTATAGGACAGCAGTCCTAGAAGACACTTGTGCTGTCAGGGTCCATCATTTTAAACCAAAAAAAGACCCTTTGGAAATACTGTGCAACCTGCTGGTGTCATTCCCCAGTGAGTTCAGGACTAGAATGGGGACGTCTGTTCAGTAACAGTAACAGGTGGCAGACTGAATATCTGTTAAATGTATTTATCAGTTATCCACTCTTCGTAAGGACGCACAAGCCCTGGCTCTGAGGAAGCTGGAAACCAAACAGAAAATGGGACCCATCTCTGCAGGAACCGACAGACAGAGAGCAACAGCATTACTCCAGGTCTTAAGGAATACCAACAGCCCACCTGGGAAGTTTTTTTTCCTGTCAAGGTTTTCAAGTTTCATTTTAAAGAAAGGGTTTAGGTGACTGGGAAAAGAGAACGATAGAAGGATAATAAGGTTATTTACAGAAAGTGTCTGCTTAAATGTAAAAGAACATTTTTGTTGCAGTACAACATTCCCAAGTACTGATTTTACATTTTCAAATTCAAAATGTTTTCAGGATTGAGGTTATTTGAAATGGAGCACAGTGGTTGAAAAGTAACAGGTCTAATGTCTTTTATATTCTAGATATTTTACCATAACTAAACATGTGTGGTAAATGAAACCTGATACTGCTGCCTTTCTTTTTTCACCTCAAAAGAGACATTGCAAGTATGATTACCAGAATTTCACCAATATGCCTGTTTTTACTATCACAGTCAGTACCTACAGAGGAACTGTGGAGCTTGAGAGGCAGGTGAGAAGGGCTTGGCACTGAGCAGGCACAGTGCCTTTACCAGAACCTACCTCCCAACCACTGAGTGCTCATCACCTGATTGAGAAATTGTATTTCTCCTCATTCATACACAGATTAAACAGCTGCAATCAAGCCATGGATTACCCTTTCACAGTTGCAGCAGTTGTGTTTCACCAGACACTTTGAGACAGTCCACACCATTTCATACTATCTGCAAAATCCATCTGCCAGTGCTTTCTCTCATTAGACACTCATCTGACTGTAAAAGTCTTCTGTCAAAAATTAAATGCTTGGGTTTTCTCCTGGCCACGTTACACAAAATGGCTGTGCTACACAAGGACACACACCACGCACTGCTGTATTTCATGTGGAAACAGTCACTTCCCTGGCATCTTTTTATTACTTATTAGCGTTCATTATCTCATTGCCCCGCAGAATTCAGAAGAAATGATACTCCAAGTTATTTAATATGTGGAGAGAGTGTGGGCTTGTACATAAATGTATAAATAATAGTGTGTATTAATCTAAAACTGCTTCTCAGTAATACATGTGAAACCCCAAAACACAAATGAAGAAACAACATCCATCCCAAGAGCTCACAACACCACGAAGTAGAGCCCAAGGTGCTCAAAGGAGGACTCATTAAAAATACCAGTAATTGCATAAACATACAGGATGAACTGAACTGGAAATGGGGGTTTCAGAGCCTTTGGTACTCACTTACAGCAACACCTAGAAGCTTTCAAACATAACATCAGTATTTCTTCCTCAAGGAGTAACTGGGATCATCCTTTTCCTCTACAAGATGCCTAAATTTTCATGGACATGTCTCCTGAAAGCCCCCAAAAGTTGAGGAAAGTCTAAAGAGGTGACGATGTCCCGAAAACCCATAGACTTTGTGTTCCACTGTGTTTCTAACACAAAGGGGCACAGAATGTATATGCCTATGCATATGCAAATTCTTTCCAGAACAGAGAGCTTTGGGTTTCTCTTGGCTAGGTACGTGCGTTTGCATGCACAGAATTTTAATTTCCTGGGGTTTTATTGCCACCATCAGTTATTTTGCTCCAGCAGTGGCTGGAGGGCCTGATTTATCCTCCAACACCCTTGGCTGGGTATTGTGTATCGACTGTTGCTGCTGTCATAAATATATTTGGGTGAAGAACTGTCTCCAATTCCATGGGTAATACTAAGCAGAGTTAAGGTTTCAAGTGTCACATACAAGTGGGTTTATTTCTACTGGAAGAAACAGGCAATTATTATGGCCCATTGAGCTCAGATTAAGCATTTCCATCAAAAAAAGAAAAAGAGCCTAGTGCTACAATCCTTGTAAAGCTGTAAATGCAAATGGGGACCATCTCATCATCCATAAAAAATAATCTATAGTTTTATAGGCTTTTCTCCCTCTCCTTTTCATTTTGCCCTCAAATTACCAACCTATTCCGAACAGGATCATTTTAGTGAGACAAGGAAAAGTCAAAAAATCTCCAAAAATAAAAGAGAAACACTTTAAAATATTTTTTTACATTAAAACAGTTTGTAGGAAATTATTTCCTTTTGGAAAATGGCTTCTTTAACTGACTGAGAAACCTTAAAGTCCATTTTTCACCTTTTCTTAGCCTCAGGATAAGATATGTTTCTTCATCAAGATTTTCTATATTGCTTGAACAACACTGTTACCAGGAAAACACAGGGGTTTGGGGTTTTTGGTTTGGTTTTTTTTTTTTTTTTTTTTTTTTTGCTTTAATTTTCAATTTCTTTATTTTTTAACAGCCTTAGCTGCATGCCCAAAGCATGCTGCAGATCACAGAGACAGATATGTGACCAAATTTGCCTCTGGCTCCCTGAGAGTATTCAAGGAAACTTGTGGTGCTGCAGCATAGCCTGGAAGTTCTTCCTTTTCCAACATCCCTGTGAGTAAAATCCCTGCAGGATGGCACAGCAGCAGCCAGCACTGCAGCTTTCCCCGTGCTCATATCCTGTGACACAGTCAGCTCCCTGCTTTTGCAAACACTGCTTGGGAGCTGTGGGCCTTTGCCATGACCTTGTGAAAAGTACGGTGCAGACAAGGACAGTGCTGGGTTTAATTTGGATCTACACTCTGTGCCCAACCCTTGGACATTAAGGATCTGGAAATAAGCTTACAGAGGACTTTAATATAAATTAGGAAAATGATCTCGAAGGAAATATCTTTTGCAAGTATCATTCCAGATAAACACTTGTGTGGGAAAGCCTCAAGACCAAATTCTGGATGAATGCTCTGCACAGAGCAATCCCATGAGCAACTTCATCTACAGTTAACACTCAAATATAAACTCCTGTTATACATAAAGGACTAGCCATAGTGCATTTTATTTCAGTTCCCTGCATAGCACAGAAAATATTATAAGGAATAATCTGAAGGCAAAGGTAATGCATTACAAAGAATAAATGGACACTATGAAAAATGTAATTTAAAGTACTGTGATGTTAAAGCAGCAAGCAGTATAGAATTAAAGCATGTTATCTTACAATGTAAACAGGCTCAAACCAAGCCCGGCATATTACATGTATTACCCTACTCAGTGCAGCACAAATAATTCTTGTTTCATAAGCATATTGTTATTACAAGAATTTACTCTTGTAAAATTCTGTACCTTTGGGGAAAAAGGTTTTAAGTTTCTTTCCTTAAAGCCTCTGTGCAGAAAAAAAATTTAAAATTGCAGATAATAGCATGAATACCAATTAGGTGATAAACTCTGAAGCTAATGTAAATATAGAATGAAGAAATTGGAGATATTAATTAGTATCTGAGTATCAGGTACCGCTGAATTCTGAGGGTCTGTATCACCCAAACGAGGCAATAACTCTGATGTGCTGCATAATAGGCTTTTTGAAGTAAAGGTCATGGACAGGGATGACACCTAAAAACTGCAGGCCAAGAATATATGGTAAAATTAAAAGTGGGTTTAAGTAAAAACTCCACTTTACATAGATTTTTTTTCTAGAAGATTACTGCTAGCCTGTTAAGGTGGCAGTTATTCCAGCTGCAGGTAACGACCCAGAAAGACACTTCGAGGCAGAGGAGAGAAGAGCAGCCTGACAATGAGGATATCACTGGAGACAGGCGTGGATTTCCAGACAATTACCAAAGCCAGTTATGTTACAAATTGCTCCTATAGACATGGCCCGTGTGCTATCAGCAAACATCTGCAGGACTACTTGCTGTGCTTGTGTGCTGATAAAAATAAGTCAAGTTCATTCAGTCACCGATGCTTGACAAATTACAAAAAACCCAAAACACAGCTTTTATCTGGCAGATCCACATTATTGGCTGGAGAGGTCATTACAGAAGGAACTGGCCTGAGAAACCAGATATAGCCAGGTCAGCAAGAAGCCAATGAACTGACAGATATCCAGACTTTCATTCATCCCCTTCCTCAGAGTTGCCCTTTTTCCAATTAAAACATTAATCTTCTGAGTGTCATAAAGTGAAAGGCTCTGTGTGTGTATATGTATATAAATATATATATATACATAGAAAGTAAAATAGTTTACTTTCTATGAAATGGTCCAAAGCATACTAAATGGTCATTCTGCAGTATTAACCTCATAGATCAATCGTCAGGAAATTGAGCTGCAAAACTTATTTTATTCATCTGCAGATAAAAGAGAAAACCTTAGAATGTTTAATATTAAAAACTATTTACATTCTAGGATTGTTTTTAAACTGATTGATAATTAATAGCATCCTATTATACTGTAATTTAGTTGGTTAATCAAACTATTGATTTTTTTCTCTTTTGTTTTGTTTTTTGTTTGGGATTTGTTTCTTTATAGACACAGATACAGACACGTAGTTTATATACATATTCTTGTCAGTAAAATTTGAATGCAAAGAAGAGGAGAACACCATGAACTGCATTAAAATGACAGTCTGTTCTCATGTATCACTCTACCTAAAACTTGACATTTTGGTGGATAACTTCATTATTTATGAAACATATACATGCTGCTTATCTTTAGCTCTTGAGAGAGAATTTCAAGGACATGAATGCAAGATGAAAAATGGTCATTAGTGTCCACACACATTTTCAATAGGACAATAGGGGTAATTTAGGCATTAATGACATTTAGATACCTTTCTGTGCTGCACTGGAAATGCAGTGCTAGGTTCTGTGCTTGCACACACAAATCACAAATCAAAACACAACTGTTGTACCCTCTGCCACAGTTATCAGGGTTTTTTTTGCTATGACTCTTCTGAGAGAAGCAGAGGTTGCCTTTGCTACACTAATTTATCAACTTGTGGACTCTGCAGGTGAGATAATCTCCCTAAAGCACAGCAAAGACATGTAGGAATTATGCTTTTGTGAAGTTTAGAGAGAAAACTTCACACCCTATGTGTGATGCTCAGTAAATACACCCAAAATCGGGAGTGTGTTTTCTTTGGTTTTTAATCAATGAATGAATTAGTCCCAGAGGGAAAATCACGTCTGTCCCCCCTGCCCTGGGGCTGTTCTTACCCTCACAGCACGAGCCCGACCCGGCTCTGCATCAGGGTTCGCTCGCCCTCTCCATCACACCGCTCCTCTGGCCATTTCTGTGCAAGAAACTTGAATCAGCAGAAAGAACAGGCAGAAATTTAATGAACTCTAGGACCAAACCTGCCATAAGGAACTTTTTACATAGTTTTTTACAACTCAGATAATGTTCCTCAGTGGAACTGTAGGTTGCACAAGCAGGCAGAACATTTGGCTCTCAGAGCCACAAACCAATCACTTTGGAAAGCTGTTGGTACTCACTCGCACCCCATGTATAAAATCCTGTTTGGGTTCTGATCTGTACTGCAAATCTTACTTCCCAAAGGCAGTACTTTGCCCTTGTTCACAGCAACAGAATTACAGAGGAATGCTACTGAAATGAGTAGCTTAGATTTTGTGATTTAAAGAAGAGTAAAAGTCTTCTGGAAATCATCTGAAGAATAAATCCTGTTCCTTGCATTTACAAAATTGCTCATAGATTCACTGTATCTCAGAGTATTCCAGAGATGTGGCAAGACAGTATAAACACTTCTTGGTGCTTACACCCAAGGATCATTATATAATCACTTGCAAGAGTTTTCCAGGTCCATGATATCAGTAAGAAATCACAGATGTCATTCTGGACTAGGTGACCTTTAAAGATCCCTCACAACCCAACGTATTCTATGACTATAAACAAGCAATGCAAGCCAAATCAGTAGAGCACAGACCGTGCAGTGTGAGCAGTCGAACTCACAGATCCAATTGCTCTTACCCACTAATGCTGCACCAAGGCTGAGTGCGAGCACACGGGAGCCAGCCTGTCCCTGACAGTGCCCCACATTAGAACTGCACAGGGATGCTTTACACCTTCTTTACTTATATTCACACACAGAGCTGAAGTAACTCTGCATTCCCTTGCTCAGCCTAAGAGCTGCACCTTGAAGGAATTGTTTCCTGATTAGTCAAAATTCTTTTCCTTCCTGGGGAGATTACCTTTCAGACCTTGGCAGTGTTTAACTGACCTCCCTGCTTGCCCATGACCACCAAGTGGAAAAGCTCGTGACAAAGCCAACATTTCTTGGAGTCTGCAGCACTGGTATCCTGAGAGGAAAGTGTTTTATTCTGCACAACAGCCGCAGCCAATAACTACACAGGGAAGGAAGGGCAGAGTACCTTAATCTCCTCTCCTAAACAGCTTAACTAACTATGGAAGATGCAGTGCCTCGCATTCAATAACCACTCAGTGCTTTGACTTGTTCCAGGAACGCATTACAGAGACTGTCAATAAACTTTAATTAGCAATATATTTTTAGTGGCAGTGCTACAGCTTGCTGCAATGAAACATTTCTCCCAAGAATTTCTAAAGCTTTCCTAAAAGAAACCTTGACACTTAATAATGAAAGACATTTAGGGATTGTCATATAACAGCATCCATTAGGGCACTGTATTCGTCTCACTCAGAAGTGGTAAGGTTACCTTGAACAAGTAAGTCTCATTTAAAATATTCTTTACTTTTCTGTTAAGAAAATGAACAATCACTGGCAAAAATCAGGTGCAGCTGACAAAGTTAAACACTTTCTTTCACCTTTTAATGAGACCGCGGCAACGGCCTCACTGTCCTAAAAATAGCAAAGTAGAGGGAAACATTTAAAACTTGTGTATGTGCGTGCACCTGCATGCACAGCCAGGCTCACTTTGCAAACTAAATGTCACATTCTTCAACGACCTCCACGATAACAAGCTTGAAATTGTAGCTTCAAAACTGTATCATGTCTATACCTTTTGAAATAATTGCAATGGCACATTGCATGCCATCCTCATGCATGAAAGTGCTGCTCCCAGCACCTCTAAAAAACTTTGTGATGAACTCTGACGAGGTGAGGTAAACTGTGACCTGAAACCCTGTCCCTTGAGAAAGCAGATTGAAATCTTTTACTATATAAACATGAAAGATCTAAATACCATCTCTTTTTGCAATAAATATAACCTCTTCTTCTTCTTCACGTAACTGTATATATCTTCACTTCTCTGACACATCTTAGCCCAGACTAGAAGTCAGCAAGGACAAAGAATTCCATCTACAAGTTTTCTCACACTTATCTATAGCTCTATATACAACAGAGATGGAGAGGGGGAGAGACTAGAATCTCTTCTACCTCCATGTGTGTCTGTGTGTTTCCATCACGGGAGGGTATAAACCAAATCACAACATTAATGACTCATTGCACCATCGCAGCAATGGAACAATCCTGTGCTGCTTTCACACCTGAATTTCTAGAGCTTCCTACACTGAACTTTGCAATGAGATAAACGTGCAATACTACAAAAAGGATTTTGACCTGCACATTGTTTCTTTTTGTCCTCCCTTTTCCTCCCAGAAATGCTGTATTAACATACACGAGGAGGCAAAGTGAAGCCAAGGCCCTGAGGTGAGCCCCGCTCTCGCGGCAGTGTGCACGTTCCCTGAGAGGTGTGGGGTCAAGCTGCTCAAACTGAAACCCACCCCCTGTTCAGGCAGCTTGCTGTGACCCCACACAAATCCTCCCACTCAAACAGCAATAAACAAAGTACCAGCAGAAACAATTTGGAGCTCCTCAAAGCTCTGATGTAGGTGGCCCTTGGGGAGAACTGAGAACAGGAGAATTGAAAAGAGCAGAACCAGTGCTGTGATGTTCTGTGTGGTTATTCAGATTAATCACAACCTGGTCCAGTGGACCCATGATCCAAACAAACTCATTATTTTTCAGCCAGAGAGCTTTCAGGTGTGCCACATTTTTGAGCCTGGGATTAGTTTATGAGATAAGAAGATTTTTGGTGCTATGATGCAGAAGCCATTCTAGTCTGCTAACTACCTGAAACACCGAGATCAATTTTGAGAGTAAAACATCAATTACCTCACTTACTGAGATAGGATAAGCAGCAATTAAAAGGGTAGGCAGTGCTGCTCTGCATGAGGTTACTTGTCTGGTTTCTCAGTATATCACAGCAATTGTTTTGATTTCTAATTGTGTCTAGAGACTGGAATTCAGGCCTTTTACACCTCAGGATGCATATTCTGAGACAGGGGTGTCTCATTACTCAGATAAAAATTCCTGATGTGTCTCAAACAGGCGCACACAATTACAAATAACAATTAATTTCTGTTGTGAAAAGATACTTTTGCTTAAGAACTATGACCTGGGCTCAGCTACACTGTAATACCCATCATAGACAAATAAGTCTAAAGTATGGCATGTCTGGTATTTAACACCCATCCTTACGTAAAGAAATAAATCCTGCAGGAACTAAGCGCCTCTAGAGAAAACACAGCCTTTGTCTGGCATCTGCTGCACGGCGTGAAGGTCTCTGAACTTGGAAAGTTTAGGAAGGCCCTGGGATAGTCCAGAAAGGCTGGAAACAACGAGCAGGTGTCCAGCACAGGAGGGAAGGAGCTGCTGTTTCCTTACACCGAGCAGCACTGACAAACTGGCCACAGGTCACAAGCAGCAAGGGCTTCACACAGGTCCAGAGACAGCAAAATCTTATTTAAATGACCAAATAGGCAGCTTAAAAGGTATCCTTCCATACCTAGAGCTGGTTACAAAGCCTGTGACAGAGACAATTTTTCATCAGATTTGCCAGACCAGCAACAATGGGAAGTTCTGCAGGGAGTGTTCTGCCCAGTAATGCCCTGATGGTTTCTGTGAACTCATTCCCCTCTCCTTTGGCTACTGAGGAGCTGCTGTGTTGGGCTTTTTAGGGAGCTGAGCCTTCCAAGCAGCCCAGGCACCTAACTCAGGCTCCCAGAGCCTGCAGCTGCCAACAGACAGCGAGAGAGATGGAGACCCCCAGTCACAGAGATTCAGTGGCTCTAAAGCATCTACATGGCAAAGCTCTTTATTAAAACTCCATTTTTAAAAGTGTAATTAAAAAAAATATATACTTCCATTCTAAATAAAGACAAAATTCTGTTCTACAACATCAGATTTTCCATGAAATTGGATATTTTTTCCCCCATTTTTTCTTTTTTTTTTTCCTTTTCCACAGCCTGAGCTCTCACTGTACCTCTGCCTGATTGCTGATGAAGATAAAGCTCTCTTGTAAAAATGGGAAACCTCCTTCTAGACTCTAACCTTGGCAAGTGTGCAGCAGTGTGACAGGTTACGGGTGCAGACTGGCAAGAGAGCCACACTTCTCGCTCAGTGCAGGCTGCCCGTGCTAGTCAGGGGCAATAATTCATTACAATGACTGCACAGCATTCTTTACTAAATAAAGCCAGACTTGAAATACATCATGGAGATGTCTTGTTGTTTTTGGATTTTTTTTCCCAAAGCCTCTCATTTGATTCCTGAAACACTGTAATTCATATGTGTACATTTAGCAACCTGGAGACTTGGGACTAATGACACTGCAAAGAAGGGGAAAAAAAACCACCAAGCAGCTTTCACCTGCCCAAGTCTGATACATTTCAATCATGAGAATTTTTTTACCTGAAGGGAATAAAAAAATACCTTGATCTTATGAAAAGAACAATTTGTGAGCATCTATTAAACAGATTTTTTTCATTTCCTGCATATTTTATAGTGGTTCTCAGTGCAGCTCGATTCCTAGAGCTGAATCTCCTGAGTAAGCAGTATTTTGACCATATCTTACAGCCTGTGTGAATGTGGTTTGCATTCCAAGGCTGGGGCCAACATTGATTTTATTTCCTCTTAGTATTTTATAGTTATTAGACTGCAACAAATTTTTCCTAAGTCAAGGATGGATTTAAATATGGAAGCCAAGATGGAAAGGTACTGCATCTGTACTATGCCATAAATTTAGTGTATCTGTGATTTTTTATCTTTTTTTAATTAATTTTTCACCATTGCAGTTAGAGGGGAGATGAGTGTGTGCTTAGTTTATGTAGCAGCTCCTCTGGAAAGCCAAGGGAGAGTTTGAAACACTGGAAAGAGCCAGGTACTGCTGGTCTGGCCTGGCCTTGCACCTCAGCAGCTGTTTTCTTTCTGCTTTACAAGGAACAGTGTTGCCACCATCTGTCTTCAGGAGAAGAACTGAAAACTCACACAACAACAATAAAACAAACAAACAAACGCACACCAAACCAAACCAAACAAACAAACAAACACCAAACCAAACCAAATTGCAAAACCAAACCTACCAAGAAAGAAAGAAAAAAAGGGAAAATATTTTTCTCAAAGCAAGTCATTAACATAACCAACATGGGGGATGGGGGTGTGGGGAGGATTGATATCCAAGTCCATAGGCATTACAATAGAAAATGGATTGAGTGAAAGACAGAGTAAAGCAAGGAAGGAGTTCGTCTGTATTTTAAATAGCTTTGCTATCATTATCTAAATATCCATCTCCATGAGAAATAAGACAAACTTGGCATTTTGCAGGGCAAGTGGGGAAGGAAGACGAGTCACTTTTGGTTTTATTTGATAGTTCTGAATTAATTATATAAGAAATATGTCTATAATCACTTCTTTTTGAGAAGAAAGTAAGTTCAGCAGCTATCTAGGTATTAGAAAAAAAATCTTAAAGGTTTCATACATTCTTGTTGTACATGTCATGTTCCAGCTTCAGTAATGTGGAATGCCTGGGGCCCAGAGAACAAGAGAAGAACTATTCTTCATTACCAGGTTATATAAAATCCCTCTCTGATGTCTGGAATTATTTTCTAAAAATGAAAAAGAAGACTGCAGTCCATTTTCACTGCATTTTACTCCTTGTAGTGCTCAATAACCAAGCTTCAAAACCCATTTTTCCTCTGTTGTTCAGAGGAAACGAGGAACACATGAATAGTGATTGCCAGACAGGTGAGAAATTCCCCTTCCTGCCGAGCCTTGGAACTCAGCTCTTACCAAGCTGAACAACCCCACACTGGATCGGGACAGCACAGACTAAATCTTCCTAAAAGCAGTAAATATTCTCCTGAATGAACTGTTGGCACCCTGTCACTTCCAACAAGAACTAAACTGATTTTAGGTGGAATATCGAGCGCTGTGTTCTCGTGGAGCTGGAGTCTATTTAAGCCTAGCACCAAGCGCTCGGAGCTTTGTCTTTCGTCCCCTAATGAGTACTCTGAGCTTGCACATTGCAGAGCAGTCAGCCCCTCCTCAGTGCCTTCAGAGAGCTGCACTCCTGGTGCACCGAACCCGCAGCAGCTCCCGCCAGCTCCCTTCCCAGCTCCAGCAGCCCCCGGCTCCCTTCCCTGCCCCGGCAGCCCCCAGCTCCAGCAGCCCTCAGCTCCCTTCCCTGCCCCAGCAGCCCCCAGCTCCCTTCCCGGCCCCAGCAGCCCCCAGCTGCCTTCCGAGCTCCAGCAGCCCCCAGCTCCTTTCCTTTCCCTGCCCCAGCAGCCCCCGGCTCCCTTCCC
>VXBT01003889.1:0-53113 GCA_013400235.1 Oriolus oriolus | reverse complement strand
CCCAGCTCCAGCAGCCCCCAGCTCCCTTCCCTGCCCCAGCAGCCCCCAGCTCCAGCAGCCCCCAGCTGCGTGGGTCAGCTGAGGAACGCCACGTGCACGGCCTCAATTAGATGGAAAAAAGAGCACAGAACACTTCAAATATTAATGCATTGCTGTTGACAAGCCTGACACGATTTCCCAGTATTTACAGATTTCAAAAAGCTGATATTCTCCCCCTGTGACTGCCAGTAAAATATAACCACATGTATGTTGTAATACAGTATTATCATGCACAATACCAGCGGAAAAAGATAACTTAACCACCTATGTTTAGGTCTAAGGGCATCCCACAATACAAATAAATAGTACAAAACCCCCACAAATATGTACCAGCGTGTACTGAGCTTAAGAGTCAGAGAATGTTTCAACGTGAGAGCAATTCCGCTCTTAAACACCAAAAATCTTGGACCACCAGTCAACAACTCTTCCCAGTGGTACCCAGCTGTACCTGCCACTTGGTCTCAGCTGTAAAAGAAAC
The DNA here is from genome assembly GCA_013400235.1 of Oriolus oriolus. Lineage (NCBI taxonomy): Eukaryota > Metazoa > Chordata > Aves > Passeriformes > Corvidae > Oriolus > Oriolus oriolus. The sequence continues at coordinate 52,596 of VXBT01003889.1, read as the reverse complement.
AAGCAGGATGTCAGCAGAACTGAAGATCATTATGATGACTTTTATTGCTCTGGAAATATTAAAAAAAAAAAGCCAACCTTTTTTTTTTTTTACCTTGCAAGAGTCTGTATTTAAGAGACAAATGTGGCAGATCATAGGAGGGGAGAAAAGAGAGAACATTCTGCTTTCTTTTAATATCTAGATCATGTTAATTGATCCCAGTAGAGTCCCTCATTGCCAGACTACTGCAATTAGCTCACCGATTTCTGTATTTGTATGATCTTGCTTCTGCTAATTACAGATGAAACAATCCTTTGGAGGAGGTTAAAATTCCCCTCTTTTCCTGAGGAAAAGCATTAACACCTTTTCAAGCACTTGCAAGTTTGTAAGACCTTCCAGGGTCACCATCTGCATTACAAGTTTTATTTCAAGAGCACAACATAGAAATTAGCAAAGGCAATGATACTGTGCAAGGCAAGCAGAGGCAGCAGCACCCTGTCAGTGCAGTTCCACGGAACAACCAGATTCCCATGGAAAAAGCACGGTTCTTCACCTGCCCAGTTCTATTGGCCACGCACTAAGTTTTAGCTAGATGTGAAAAATGAAAAAAAAAAAAAAGAAAAGGGGAAAAAAATAAAATAATGATAATAAAAAAGAATGCCTTCAAAACCCACAGAAAACAAAAACAGCGCATGGCAGAGGCCTTAAGGTGCTTCACTGCAGGTACCACAAATAATCACTGAATCCCAGAATGGTTTGGGTTGGAAGGGACCTCAAAGCCACCAGTGCCACCCCCTGCCATGGGCAGGGACACCTCCCACTGTCCCAGGCTGCTCCAAGCCCCGTCCAGCCTGGCCTTGGGCACTGCCAGGGATCGAGGGGCAGCCACAGCTGCTCTGGGCACCCTGTGCCAGGGCCTGCCCACCCTCGCAGGGAGCAATTTCTTCCTAAAATCTAACCTAGCTCTGCCCTGTCACAGTTTTAAGCCATTCCTGCTTGTCCTGTCCCTGCTCAGGAATGCTCTGGGAGGATTTATACACGCCTGGTAAATGATGTTAAACTGCTGACAGCCAAGTGAAGTATTTACATAAGCTCCTCTGTTATGAAGATACCGTGTTGTAACTTCACAGATGACTGGTGGCATCTAACAACTTGGGAGAAAAAAAGCATAAAAAAAACCCATTGCTGGAGTCAGTTTGTTTCAACCAATGCCTTCAGGCTACCCATTACTACTTCAGTCTTAACAAAATATCTTCATTTTCCATAATATTGAGGTGTTTTGGCTTTTTGCCTCAAATAACTGCAGTAATCTCAAAGAGAGGAAGGAAAATATCTGAACTTTTTCACTTAGACTTTACAGAATTATTCATAGCAGCTTGCAAGTCTGCTGGGATTATTCAAAACTTGAAAAGAAACCCAATATTTCTATTCTAATATTGCATGTACAGCTCTCCAGCAATTATAAAACACATTGCTCAGTACTTTCTTTAACATAGGCTGGCTTGAAATTAATTGTTCTGGAAAGAAGCAAGTAGATCTCATTTACTGCTGGAACATAACTTGAATACAGTTTTCATGTATTAAAATTATTCCCTAGTGGCCAAAAGAAATGAACAAAGTCTCGGGGAAGGCAAGGGTTTGTTCCACAGCAATTAGCTACCATCACAGAGTCTGAACTCGCCTTCTCTGTATTATTACTGCGATGATGGGAGGTGCAAAGCGAACTGTTAACACTTCACACAATCAAATACAGATTTAGAAAATACACACTGTACCAGGCCATTCCTCACAGAAAGAGATGCTATTAACACCCAGGATGGTGGTATTACATTCACAACTTGGTCAACTTATATTTTGGTTATACTGCAGTATTTTTAAAACCCTGAAGAACATGAATTTTATTTCCTACTTGCAAAGAAACAGGAAGATACAGTCTTTGCTGCCAGCTCGCTTAAGCAGCCTGAAAACCATTTCAGGACTTATTGATCGCTTATTAATCTAGTATTTAATTCATTTTTTCTATTGAAAACAAACACTTTGGGATACTTAGAACCCTTAGGTTAAATTATCTCCTCAATTTCATCCCTGCATGTGCATTAGAACCATGGAAGGAGTCTCGTTTCTTTTGTCCCTTTAGTCCCCACAGGTATAATCAGCGTTAGGGAGGAAGAAGAAAAGCCCCATACAAACACTGGCTGATCATTTCCCCACAACACTAAGAAAATTACACTGCACTAAAAGGGAAACAGAAGATGGGAGCTGCAGCCTTGAAGTGCTGGCTTTTCCACAGCAGGGCATGGAGCTCAGATGGCCGGACAGTTCCTGCTCACACGTGCCCAGCGGGATGCTCCAGAGTCAAACATGCCTCAGCAAGGCTTGCAGAGCTCCTAATCTGTCAGAACAGTTGTTACCAGCACACTTTAACAGGAATGGGAATATTTCTGTTTGCCTGCTATTTGCTTAAATAATTGTCTGCAAGCTTCTCTGCCTCAACAACTTCTTCAAAGGAGAAAAGCCCAGCAAGAGCAGCAATGTAATTTTGTTCATGAAAAACCCCCTACATTTGGACATAGAAATAGAGCCAGGTTCTACTGAAGTTTCAAGACCTATGAAGTGTCAAAACCTCACTCCAATTCATGCACAAACACTTGTATCTGAAAAGTGGCAAAATTCTACAGTTGAAACATAAAAATCCCCATCCAGAACTGGAATTAAAGCAGGCAGTGATTACCAGAAGGCAGAGCAGAATGATCTGCAGATGGGTTAGGTGCTTCCTCAGTGGTGAGGGAGCCACCCATTTCTCTCCCTGTGATTGCTCAAACCCACAGAAACAGCAGCCCTTGGATGCCCTGAACGTTGAGCAGCTCCAAGATCAGTCATTTATCCCCCCAACAAAAATAAACAATTGAGAAATACTGCTGACAAGGGATAAGGTGAAAAAAACCAGTCACAGCTCGTCTGCAGCTCCAAGTGGTCCTTTCCAAGCACAGCAGGAAGAACCCAGCACCCCAGGGAGGGGCAGGAGAGCAGGACACACCTTCCTTAAAGGGGTTCCTGCATGGACCCTGCAGCCTCCTGACATCCTCCATGCAAAGCTGCGTCTTAAGAAATCAAGCAAACAGCAAAGTCAAGTCAAAGTGACAATGAGACGGCTTGTAGAGATAAACTTCACGACAAAAATTAAGTATCAGTATTAAAGTAATAGTAGAAAAGTCAATACTTTAATAAGAACTGAAAGATTTAGTCCTTAATGTGACAAATGCTATATTTTGAGAGGATTCAGGTTGGTTTTATAATAAGTAGATGACCACAATCTTAACTGCAGCCACAGGTCTCAATGAACTTATACTACTAAAAATCCATTCTTCCTCCAATCAACACCTAACGCTGAGCAGACTGAAATTAGTAACCATAGGCAAACATGGGCAGAAGTTAACTAAATTTGAATTCTCCAAGGGCCTGTTATTATTTTTCCCACCAGGTCTTTAAGCCTTTCTAAACCCAAACTGCTTTGCAGCACAGGTCGCTGGTGGCTCGCAACTCTGCAATGTCCTTACTCCTCGTGGCCAACAGCGAGACCAGTGACCAATGTTCAAATGTCCACAGTTAACTTGCACACATCTTAATATTCATAGTTTGCTTTGATTAAAATACACAGTTTCACATTAATTTAAGGATTACCTTTTATAACCCGGCTGAGCTGCAGTGTTTGAGTGGCACTTAACGTGGTGTTTAATCAGGAAAACGACTGCGGCACTGCCCGATTAGGCTGCCTCCACTGCTGCCTGCTCGATTTTTCCCCATAATTGCAGGATATACTTTATTGTGACAGGGGCCCGAGCAGTGGAATTCCAATATGCTATCCATCAGCTTCCCCATTATTGGATTAGCTGGATGTGGCATCATTACCGCTGCACTTTCATGCCTATCATTGATCGCGGCGTTCCTTCTATTTCACAATTAATGCAAGTCAGCTGGATTGATCAATCTTCTGATGAGTTTGAGCCACAGTCAATATATTCTTATGGCTCTGTGCTACTGATCTGTATGTTTTATAGCTGTGCCTAAGGATTTGTCATTCTGGCTACACATTTTCTGGGTGTTTGGTTTTTTTTTTGTTTAGATACTTCTGCTCCCACCTTGCTGCCTAAACCACAGCGTGTTTATGAATGGCTCACGTCGCATGAAAAAAAGAGGGGGCAAGAAAGTAACTAAATTCATCACTGGAAAGAATTTTCTTTAAAAAAAATTAAATAAATCACACTCTTGGGTTGGCTCAGCAACAGCCAGTCTGAAAGCTGAATGCTGCACTTGAAAACACCGAGCTTCCAAGGAATTGCAGAGATTTCATATGACTGCAAGAATTTTCATTCCTTGCTTAGACTGACAGCAGGTTTGTGCGATGTGCAAATGTGTCAACAACTCGATCGTTCATATTTCTCTAACATGGTGATAGCTCTAATCATTTTTGAAACCTTACTCTTCTTTCAGAGGGTAAAGAAGTGTGGAGGAAAATCTCTCTTCATGGCAAGAGGGAGAATGAAATGATGGGGCATTAGGAGAAACAGTGAACCACATTATCTGCTTAACGCCACTCTTCTGTTCCCCTGTGTCACAAACATTGCTATCCATACTTGAAAATTTTCTTTGCAGTGGAGAATAAAGTTAGTGTCATTTTCTAATAAAATAAAATAAAGACTATACCCAAAAGGGCAGTAATGTACTTCTGAATATTCTTTGTAAAGGTATCTTTTCTCTGCCTACTACAGAATGTACCCAGATCAATGCCTGTCCTTTTTAATGTCTGTAAAAATAATGTGATTTGGGGGGGAAAAAAACCAAACCAAACACAACAAACCAGAAATGAAGAACCAAAACAACAAAAAAAAAAAAAATCACCAAACACAAACCAAACTAAACCAACCTGAAACTTGAAAGAGCAATTTTAATGCTGGTTCACTATTATAGTTCCATTTCCATTCATCGACATCCCAGCCTGATCTCCATTATAAGAAGCCTCAATTAACAAAAGACACCAAATTTAAATATAAGAAAATGAACTGAAAGTCGGACAAAGAGTAAAAGATGTTAATGAATACATTCAAATTAGAGTTTGGACTTTCTGGACTGGTTTGCACACACGATGCCCTCATTAAATGAAGAATAATTGCTTTTTTTCTCACTCTTTCTCATCTGGTTGCCAAAGCCAGGACGGGTGAGAACTACAAGGTATTAGCAGTGACAATTACACTGCGATTTTCTGACAGTGAAACCACACTTTTAAATACCTTGTTTTGTCTTGACAAATCTAAATTTATGGATAAAAGCCACTTATAAGTGAAATCTTTTTAGAGTTTCTTCCAATTCAAAACAGAAAACAACCCCTGAACCGTTTTTTTCAGTAAGCCCTGAAAATACCATCAACACAAGAAGAAAAAGAACCACACTGTCTGACAGGTGGAAATGCTCTGTTAAATATAAAATGAGTTTTATTCAAAGCAAGTAATGTGCTCCCTCAAACATCCTGGCTTTGAAGAGAGCAAGCATTTCAGATTATCCATACATAATTCAGTCCCCCTGAAAGGCCTCTACCTAAACAATTTTCCATTACATTCCTAGGAAATTTGGAATATAAAAGAAAGAACTTGTGCCTTAAACAGGGATAACATAATACAACACTGAGCTGTTACAGAGCTTTCAAAAGCACTTTGAAAACCAAGGAGCCATCCTTTCCCATCAGTGCCAGGCCGACAAGGATCACTGCTGGAATCACTGGTTTTCTCCGTCAGGAATAACATGAACCAAGAAACATGCCAAATCATTTGAAGTCTATTTAAGTCTTAAATTAGTTCATGAATCTATATTTAGACTGCCTACATATATGGCCTGGATTTAGAAATGCAGAGCACAGCAAATCTTAGCAAGTCACTGTACCTAAAAGCGCTCACATCTTTCAGGAATCAGGCCATTATATTTAGATGCCTAATTATGGGTTGAAGATTTGAACAAACTTAGCCTAGAGAATTTTAGCCTAGATAAGTGCTTATTACATGACAAAGGTTTTGAAGTTGCTTTGAGATATGATACACTATGGTACAGAGCTCATATTCATGTAAAAGTGAAAAAAACCCCACCTGATAATTATAAATATATTACAATTTAATGTGTTGGGTGCTTATGGAGGAAAAAAACCTATTTTATTTCCATTAAAAAGACTACAGTATTTATAGCTGCAAAGGGAAACAAATTAACGTTCTATTTAATCCTATTACCACAAGATTTACACTAAGCACAGAAACTTTTCTGTTTCAGGAAAGTTTGCAATGAGATATCAAATAAAGACAACCCTAAAAAAAAAGTAATAATTGTGCTGAGTGTGCAAATAATTTTTCATATCTCAGATTTGGAGGTTTTATTTTACATCACACTATATTTCAAAGGATATTGGAGAGCTATCCCAAATCTTGCAGCTAAAAGATTAATAATGAATTTTTAAATTTTAACAACAATTCCAGTCTTAAAAGAAAACATGCTAATTGTTTTGTATTTTCAAGAGGGAATCAGTTGCTTTCTTTTTTCTGTATCGTCACCAAATGACTCAGTCTGCAGGGCAAAATGGATACTAAAATGTTTTGGTTCTGACACTGGTGTAGCCAATTATTGGAGCCTCGTCAGACTTTCAAACAGAATCTTCTGCTTTTCTGGACTAATTCCCTTCCTAAGAAATGATGGCTGCACTTTGGCCTATTGGTACTGCAGAGATCCCTCCAGGTTTGCTTCCACTGAAAAGCTCAACTTGATAAAACTCTCTGTGAGCACAAGGGGAGGCTGAGCCCACTTCCTCACCCAGACACACAAATCAGAGCAGGAATGCAAAACTTGTGTGTCTTTCTCTGGTGCTGTCTGTATTTCTGTGGATCACTTATGCAAATGTATTTATGTTTTCAGGAACGTAACAGGGGAAAAAAAAAAAACCAACATCCAGAATACTCAGTTTTTAACCCTGCTGTGGTTTACCATGTCTGGGATGTGTTTGCCCAGTTAACCCCGCTGCAGTCTTTGCAAACAGGGAGGAGCATCAGGAATTTAGATGGATGCGAATTCAAAGTAATTTCCAGGAAAACGCTGCATGGCTCTACAAACTAAAACTCCATCCTCAATTACTCTGTCTGTAAAAACCCCAAACATTTCATATGGCCATAAATCCTTATTTGTCTTTTACAGCAAAATGAATGAAACATATATTTTTGCTTTCAAATTTTTAATGGCAATCACAGAAAAAGAACGCTGCAGGCATTATATACAAAAGAAACAATCCCCTCCCTGGGCCTAATCTTGTGGATTTTTAGTTCTTGCATAGGCAGAAGGCACAGGCAGAATGCACACGCAGGCAGGCAGTGAGGCGCAGGCAGCTCAGATAACAGGATACACACACTCACCTTCTGTTTCTACCTTCTCAAATAAATGTTCATGACTTTTTCAAAGGAAATGACAAGTAATTTATGAGGTAATACACATAAATGCTCCAAGCACGAGAAAACACAGCTTTCAAATAATGCAAAGAAACTTATCTCTCTGAGGACCTTAAAGGTATTGCCAGGTTCCCGGGTGCAGAGGTATAGTATAAATACTATAAAATGCAGTAGAAAGCGTTAAGCAACACATACTTCCTGCTGAATTATAGATGTAATCAAAATGAGCAAATACACAACATCACTCTTCACCATGCTTGTCTTCCTAGAGAATTTAAGCTGAAGCTCCAGCTTTTGTGTTCCCTGGGTTTTATGCCCTCTCCATTGTTTACCTAAGAGATTCTGAGTTTCATAACATGTCATAGCACATCATAAAAAAGGTATAAACCTGGACATTTCTCTTGAAAGTCATATATCAAGTTTGCACCACCACCAGCCCCAGGAATTGATTTTGATTCCAGCTTATATGTATATTTCACTGCTTATGTTTCAACACCATTTTAAATATTTACTTAGCATCTTTCTAAAGACAGAGCCGGTGTCATTAAATCAGAGCAGAGAATTCTGTTATGGAAATTGTAATCATTACAGCTTGACCTAAAACTGCTAATGCAGGCTTTTCTGTCGTCTAATTCTGCAGACAGAGAAACAGTTTCCTGTGGCTCACTGATTCTGACAATACCCTTAGACCAATTCCCGTGGTTCCCTCATCACGGGCAGATATCATTTCAACAGATGTCAAGAACAGCTAAGTGCACTTAGGCCTATTTGTTAAATTCCTAGGGGGAAGTAGATTGGCGAAATTCATCCTGTAATTAAACCGCATATTTCTTTCAAGCTGCCTCTTCCCTCTTCCCTTCATAATCCCTCTGCCTTGCATCAAATCATTTAGGCACTTATTGGCCACAATCAATACAATGTGAGATCCATTAATTTAGTCCCTGGGAGGTTTGCTGGGAACAGGCGGCCCTGCTCTGCCAGCATTCTGAGGCGTTCCTGCAAGCCCACCGCAGCCACAGAGCACCTGGAGCGGGTTTACGGCAGCTCCAGCCCGCGTGCCCACAGCTCTGGGCTGCAGCCAAGCCCACAGGGATGGGATGGGAACAGGGAGCATTGAGTGCATCACCCAGTGCGTCACCCAGTGCGTCACCCAGTGCACCCCAGCACTGCACAGCCCAATGCACCACCCAGTGCGCCAACCAATGCACCACCCCACCCAGTGCGCCAACCAATGCACCACCCNNNNCCCATGCACCCCCCCACCCAGTGCACCACCCAATGCACCACCCAGTGCACCACCCAGTGCGCCAACCAATGCACCACCCAATGCACCACCCCACCCAGTGCACCACCCCACCCAGTGCACCACCCCACCCAGTGCACCCCAGCGCTGCACAGCCCAGTCCCCACACACAGAACCGCAGCCATCAAACCGCAGCTCCCCGGATGCTCCGTGCCCCTTGTGCCTCGCTGCAGCAGGGCAATCAGGGCTGGAGAGAAACGTTAACAGGAGTTCTCACTGACAGAGATGGACTTCAGACATCCTGCACCTACATCTTCTCTCTTGCCTTTTAACTCGCACATCCTCCTCCTACTGAATATGGCTGAGTTTGGCTGGGATTTGGTTTTATTCTCATAAATGCATGAAACCATCCATTTATTTTTTTAGAAAGAGGATATAAACAGAATTCTAAAATCGGCCTATGTTTCATTTTTAAGGATATACTGTTGCCTTATATATTTATAAGCAAATATATAAACCAGTTCCCTAACATGTAACTGTGAAACTGAGGACTTAGAAGTGTCAACAAGAAACCCTATTAAAGACTTCATAAATCCCAAGCATGTAAGGTGCTGGGAAGCTATCAATATGTACACCAAACAATGTGTCATTTGCAATTAAAATTGTATTTATACAGAAACGAGGACTAAAATTGGTACACACACAGATTACTAATGTGGTAGGCTAACTTGGGAAGGAAAAAAAAATAAATTCCAAGGCTTAATTGGATTGTTTTGCTGCAACTGCAAAAACATAATCTATCAGACAAACAAAAATTCCATGTACTATTATATGTATTTAATTTTTAAAGCAGTGAAGTAATTAGAAAGTATTTTTGCCCATTGTATAATGGATACAATTTATGACTTTCAGATTAGCAAATTCTAATTTCAGTGATGTTCTGCTGTCTGTTTGAGCTCATTTTCTGAGACAGCACGAGGAAAACCGCTGTGTTGGGGTGTGTTTGGAGTTTGTTCAGACCCTGAGGAGGCTGGAGAGAGGAGAGGATGGAGCTGTGGGACAGCCCAAGCAGACTCAGCAGTACAGATGCTTCAGAAGCTCTGCCATGGCCCTGGCTGGATGCACTCATTAACTGAAATTCCTAAAGATTTTCTTCCTACCTTTCACTCCTGCTCCTAATGTGCTTGCATGGTTTCAGGTATTTAAGACTTTAAAAGACCACACCCTTTGCTTCCTTTTTCATTTCTATAGTATTTTTGGGGTTTTTTTAGGGGTGAGAGTGCTTTGTTATGCAAATTCAGTGGGAAAAACACTGTTACTTCATAGGTGCTCAGTAAATTGGTTAAAACAATCACAATACATACAAGAATCTTTTCAACTCTGGGGGTAAACAAAAGAGTTAAAGGTACCACGAGGTCATCACTCTGCACTGGAGAAAAACAGGTAAAATCTATGAGAAAAAACCCAACACTTCAAGTGTTTTAAGGGATTTGCATTCCTTTACAGCATATTTTTTCTTTTTGACTAAAGGTACTTTCTAGTTGAAATTGGTAACATCAATTACAGTTGCAGCACTAAAAAAGTTGGGGAAAACACAACCATTCATTTTATAACCAATAACCCTTCAAGTTTACAAGGTTAACCTGGGAGGAGTCTCGTCTTTCTGACTGGAGCAGAAAGCCCAAACCATTGCCATTTATACTGCGACTGTTGCACTAACTTAGAGCCAGCTCCCAGATATTCATTTCAGACTTTGTGCCTTTTCCTTTTCAGAACGTGTTTAACCAGAGGATTTTTATCTTTCAACTCCACAACCTCATAAAGGACTCAGCCACCTTCTTGACTCACCTGGTGCCTGCACTTGCTCAGATACTGCAGCCACTGATAATCCCCGCTGGGACTCAATTGTTTATTTTTGGGAGGGGGGGACACAGTTTGAAAGGCATTATCTACTCCCCATTCATCTCTAATAAACTGAGAATTTCACAAACATGAGTCTCATAAATGCCCTTTACTGTCCCATCAGATCAGGCAGCAGCCTTCTGATTTCTCAAAAATTTGTAGGAAAGAAAACTCTCTCTTACAAAACAAAACAAACAAAAAACCCCAAACCTAGAAAGAAAAAAAAAGAAACAAACCACCTGCTGAAAAAAGGAATGAAAGGAATGCAGTGCATACTTTCAATATGGAAACATACTGCCTTAACCTCACACCCCTGAGAGCTACAATTAAGCGCTCTAGAAATTAAGAAATTATTAGGAAAAATATGTTATCATCCAGGCAAATACTTTTATTACACTTTAATTCATTAGAAATATTTCTAAACTCTCCCTGGGGAAAGAGTACAGTTTAAAATTGCTTACATCTTTCTTAAAAGCTGAAGTAAGCTTTCCTGTTTCATCTTTTATAATCTTATTTTAAAGTCTGCAAAAACTGCTGACTTGGTACAGCAAAACAGATAATTATTCCAACTATCTTTTTTGGGGGGGTATTTTTCTAGGTATGCCTAATTGTTGTCTGCCCTTTTAAATTTTACTTCTGGATGTCATGGAGATTTGCAAACAAACCAAAAAAAGCCAACACAAGAAAACCCACACTGGATACACCTGCTTAATGACGATAATTAGGTTACCACGAATTCCTAGAGCTGTCACTGTAGGCTGGGCAGGTAAATAACAAAGGCAGGTAGCTTCAGATCAAAAATAATTAGTCTGAGTTTTTTTTTAATATTACTTTGAGGACAACAGCTTCATTCCATCTGTCTTTTTTTTTCCCCCAGGTAGCCATTTCATAATTACAGGAGGACTGACTGAGATAATGCCTCCTTTTGAAGGAAACGTCTGCTCTCACATTTCCACTCTCTGAACTGCTCCTAATTTTAGATTCCCTCGTTTGTAGGAGGGCAGAGGAGGAACAAGCATTCCCCTGAGCGCTCTCCTGGTCACAGCAGTTTGTGGGGTTGAAACTCCTTGGGACATTTTTGTGCTCGTTTAGCGATGGAGTTCTTTGCTGTTAAATTCTTGAGTCTTCCCTTGGACACAAGTCAAGAGTTAGAATTTGCAACATCCTGTTGCAAGACCTACGTGTGGCATCTGTAGGATGCTTGTTAAGGTGTTTTACACTAAAAATATGTACAACATACAAGCAAAAGGAGCCAACCCAAACACGGATTCAAAGAGATCTGCCTTAGGAGTGCTTTACTTTGCCATTTATTTATTTTAATGTGTTACCTCTGGTGTGAACATTTCTCATAAACGAGGACACTTATTCCCTAAAAATCGCCTTAGAACTATAAAAAAAGGCAAAAATAAGTCATAGCACGTGAAGTTTCAGCCATTAGCAACTTTTAAGTCATTCTTATGCATAACTATTCCAGTAGGGCAGCACCGATGTAAACAAAAGAAATTTTGTCTCAAACTAAGATAGGTGGCTAGGAAATTTAATAGTTAGTTAGAAAAATAAGTAAATAATAAAAAAAATCTTGCAAAACACTGAAGTGGCACATAGTAAAAATAGCAAAAGTATTGAGAAATGCAAGAGTTTTCTGCAAACTCTTGGTTTTATTTCAATTACCTTCTCTTCCAGCTATAATCAGGTATAACAACAACTTGGGTCTTTACAATAATTACATTCTAACTTTGTGATTGTAACAGCCTGAAGGCTCAGGTTTACTTATTTTATAAGTATTATTAAAAGCACATGAAGGAAAACTAGAAGAATAAGATTAGCATTATATACAAAACCACTGCACTAGAATACCTCATTAGGAAAATAAATAGTTTTCTCCTTAAAACAAGAAAGTATGACATTAAGAAAGTTCCATTTCAGACTCCCAAAGAGAACACGTTTTGTGCTACTATTTATTTTTATTCTAACACTGCATTTCATTGTAAAGGGGGAGAACATACTGTCCATTCACCGTCTTTTTGTGAAAACTGTTCAGACCTTTTTTTTGTTTATAGAAAATCGTGGTTTTCTTCCACAGAGAGAAAGGCACAATGCTCATACCTGTTAACGCAGCCCCTCTGCACAGGGCAGCAGCAGGGCAGACACACAGACTTCATTCTGAACTCCTGCAGCCCTTGCAGTTCCCAGAGACACCAACCAGGCTTTGCCAGCCATGGGTTGGTGCCTGGCTTAAAATGATCCCCATTCTCTTCATTTAAAGGAAGCCCTTTCCCTCCTCAGAACTCTCAAGGCCCTGTGGATACTAAAAAGCTGCTGGGCAGAGGAATTTTCCATCTCCTTCATTAATTCTGTGGGAAATTTTGCTTTGCTATGCAAGCTATGTAAACAGTAAGACAGGTCTTTGTAAATAATCTCACACCTTTTGTTTTTCACTTATGTTTGGTATTGTAGAATAGAATAAACATTCATTCTCTCACTGGACTTGCTTGCTGCTGCATCTCTGCATTCCCCCTAAGCCAGCTACAAGGCCCCTGCTGTTTCGTGTAAGATTATTCCCTCTCTTCCCTTTCTGACACCAGTTTCCTTTCTTTACACTCTTCCATAACCACTCTGCTCCCCTCTGGTTCTACAGTTCTCTGGCATGTCTGTGTAAAAGAACCTCTTTGAGCTTGCTGGATGCAGAGTTCACAGTCATATCCAGGAGCTGCCCTGTGACAGCTCCCAGCCTGTTCTCCCAAGCAATCTGTCCACTTAAGGAAATGTGGTTGACAAAGCCCTCTAATGAATGTTCTGCAAGGCAAGGCTAAAAGCCAGTTCTTCATGCTCATGCTCACCCAAGCTCTAACCCACTTTCTGTGCCTTCAACTGATAATAATTCCTGTTGTAATTGCCCTCTCTCATTATCTCTGTCAGCTTCTTGTCTGCCATCAGCTTTTCCTAGCGGCTCTACGAGGTGCCTGTCCTTGCCTTCCCACTCTTTTCCCTACACATCTTATCTCTGGCCACTTATCACCACCTCCTAAGACATTTTCATATGACTCATGGGGTCAGCTCTCTAATGTAGACATTTGGAATTAAATCTTGTCTTTGTCAAATCTCCTCATGGATATCTAACAATGGTTTCAAGTTCAAAGCAGAACTTTATTTCTCCTACTGTCCATCAGCTTCCAGGCCCTTGTTTTTCAGCTTCCCATAGATCCATCATCTTGAGCTCATGGAAAATCTAGCAGATTTTTTTCTGTGTAACATTTCCAAGATCTAGCAGTTCATATCCATCTGGAGAACTTAAATGCTCGCTTCATCACACCACTTTACAATTAACATTTTCTTTTTCCATTTTGGCTCTACTTACCACCTTTCAGATTGCTGCTGCCAGAGCAACTTTGTGAAATTGTTGTTCAGACCATTTCAGGCACCTTTTTACATCATCCCCCTCTGTCCTCTCAGACAGCCCTACCTCTTTCCATCTCTCATGAACAGAAGCAGCAGGATGGCACCTCTGTAAACTGAAGTATTCCTTATTCTTCAGAAAGTGATCAACACTTTATAAGTGATATCAGTGGCATCACTAAAGTTATGGTGAAAGGCTACAGTACAGCCAAAGCATAGCCTTTTTTAACATCTAGAAAACAATCCAAGATTCCACAGTTCGTCACTGATCTGTCTCTTCTCCACCCTTTCCTAACATTTGCACTTTTTCTCTTTTCACAGAATCACAGAATTAACTAGGTTGGAAAAGACCTCTGAGATAATAAAGTCCAACCTTTTCCCTTCTCACTTCCTCTCCTTAAATTCTTGAAATGGTTCAGGCTCTCCTCTCCATAGCTGAAAACATGACACCAATTAATTTGCTTGCAATGCTGAGATTTTGGGGAAGATGGGGAAAAAAGTACAAAGGTACTATACTCTAAAAGCTTTAAATGTTGCAGTCAGGATCATTTGTATCATTTTTGTTGACTCTTATCCTTTCTGTAATGTATTGTTTTGTCAGCTTCTGAATTACTGATTTTAATCCATCACGCCAGGCAGGCCCACAATCAATTGAAAGGTACCAGAGAAAAAAGGTAGCTCTTAATCATTATTAGTTCTTTGTTCGAAAGAACTCCGCTTTAACTTTTGATCTATGTACTTCAGACAATGCAAAATCTATTCGTTTGAGTTTAATCTTAATCAGTGCTTTGCCTGGTAATTAGCCAAACAGGATGACAGTATTCTGGGGTATGTTCTAATGGTTCTCACAAAGGAGAGTAAGAGCACCTCACTCAGGATGATGTTTCAGTGTTATTTTAGAACAAAAAATAAATATAAATCCCTGCAAAACATGCCTAGAATACACCATACATCCTACTTTTTTCTCAAGACAAATATCTTTATCTGAAAAAAGTAATAGAAACCTGAGCTGCTGAGTAACTTCTAACTTGCAGAGGTAACAATGCATTCAACAAATGTCTTGATGTGCAAACATCATCCACTACTTTTAAGAGAAGTGAAAAACTCTGGAAGTGTATAAGCACATGTAGCACGCACCAGATTTATTAATGAGGGAAAGGGTTCTCCAGCCAAATGGAACGGTGACCCAGCTTCGGAGACACCCAGGTACATTTTGCTGCTGTGATTTTTCTTGGCTGACATCTCTGCTCCAGTCCTCAGACACAAAAATCCATTTGACCCCAATCTATGGCAAGAGCCCATCAGCCAGGGCCTGATTCACCTGGACACACCAAAATCACCAGGAAAAACTTGGTCTGTGTGGGCAGCAGTGCAGTCAGGAGCCTGTGATGAAAAGGAGTTCGATTGTGGTGGTTTGATTTTGAATTAATTTAATGCTAAACCTACACCTTTCTCATAAGGGCGAGACATGGCTTTCCTGGGTTTAGGCATTTTGCCAGTCCTGTCCAGGCTAGGACACCCAGATTAAACAGTCTACAGCTAACCCACCAACACCCAGTAATCTCCTCTTCCTTACCTCCAGAAATTAACAACGCACAGGGAATTAACTGCGTGCGCAATCTCTGCCCGGAGCTGACGTTCAGTTTATGACAAGGGCTGGCTTGCTCCCAGTTCTTCCAGCACAACAAAACTTTGTTAAGAAAACTTGAACTTTGGGGGCAAAACGGATCCCTAATAAAGCCAGTGGCAGTTTCTGTTATTAACCAAAGCAGAGCAGCCCCGTTATGTCCCAGGATTACGTGGTTCAAAGAGCCACTGTCAGCTGTCTCCTGCTGTGAGCTTCCACTTAATGACAGTGTTCCCTGCAATGCCTTTGGGAGCATAAACTCATTTTATGGCTAACAAAGGGAGGATTTTTTAAAACATGGCTGCAATTTTGTAAAATTGTACCAGTATCAGAGAGTCAAGAAAAAGTAATTTTAAAGTTCTACCACTACTTTAAATTCTTTTTTGTCACTGTGTACTACTTGGTTATGTTTCATATCTCAAGGTATAACAAAAAGCAATGCTTGAAAACAGAGTTAAACACCTGCAGGATGTGACTTTATAGCATTAGCCCTGATTATAAACATAAAGGTAAGTGATGCATTGTAATAGAATAGTCTTATGGCCCAGGCTAAGACTGTAAAATGCAAAGCTTCATACTGTGCTCACCGTGTTCAGTTAAAAGCAGAAAAAAAACGAGTTGCATTTTCTCCATCCTCAGCAGAACTGCCATCCCTTCTCACAGGGTTTTCTAATCCTTTCTGGCACCTGAGGCATCTGAACAGTTGGTGGGAGGAAGTGAAACTGTGACGAAGTGAGTCTCATTTCAGATTTACAGTCCAATCACTCACAAAACCTGCCAATTCACTTTATGGCATGTACTGTGAAAATTCATTATTTAATATGAGCCTAAAAAAATCTATTGGTGCACTACAGAAGCTTGACTTTGAATTATAAAAGAACGAGTAACTCAGTATGTGGTGTCTTTAAGCTTGTAGTGAGACAGACCAGCATACACTTAAAATGTCCTTTGTATGTTCCACTCAAGCACAACATTTGTTCAGCCAACAAACTGCTCTATTTCAACATTTCTTCTGTGTATTTTTATCTGACTTCTATCTATGCATAAATCTAGGTACTTCTGCATGTGTTAGGTGCTAAAAAAAGAGTGCAACAATAAATGACCAGTCTAGATTAGAAATCATTCTGATTTCAAATATTTTAATTAAAAAAAAAAAAGACATTTTAACCCGCTAGTTTTCAGATAATGGAAATAATAACTACTCAACCCAGGTTAACTCACTAAATACCTTTGTTATTTTATAGGCACATGACTTAGGGAAAAAATACAATTTAGGGTCTGTGGACTGCATAATCACGACTGTGTCAGGCTATACTGATGCTACCTCAGAGTTCCCAACTCCTCACTGTCCTCCCCAGTCTGGCTTGGGTCTGAAAAAGGCAGTTTCTCCATCCTACAGAACTGTCAAATGCTAAGACAATAACTGAGAAAAAATTAACTTACACTAAAAGAAAATACCAGGATGTCTCAGGGTGTTTCCACTTGTGCCCAGCCCTGTTGACTCATGCTGCAGAATCAAAACTGCACCATCTCTGAAAAGCACAATAAAGTGAGCAGGAGCTGGGCCATTCATCTTTGTAACAGCAGCAGCAGCGGGCATGGATCACACCACACCCACACCCTGGTTTGCTGCTGATGCTCACGAAGCACAGCCCCACCTGGGCAGGCTGCACTCCCGGCCCCTTCCTGCTTCAGGGAACATCAAAGCTGCAGCACAATTTGGTAGTTCACAAAATGCCAAACAGCAGCAGTTACGTGGTGAGATGGGTTGACTAACGACTTCATTTACAGCTGATGACCGTTTTAAAGTTACACTATTTTTTTATTATACTTTTATGCTACAAACATACACAATTAAAAATTTTGCAATTATTTATCCTAACAAAATTAAAACACGCAAAATAAATCTCAGATGGGCCGTAAGTTGTGTAAGTTTTTTCTTTTCCCCTTTATGTCTAATTCATTCTCTTTAATTCCTTACTTCTTGTAACAGCAGTTTGATATAATAAACCATAGTTTGTAAAAGCCATTAAGAGGAAGCTTGCTAGTAGCAATCCTATTAAGTTACCTCATCAAGTGATGTGCTGTAATGTTCTCACATCAACTTTCTTCAGCTTTTCATTGCAGCATTTATAAGTGGCTGAGATTCCTAAAGTCTAAAAGTGTTTTGTTGGAATTATGAGCAAAACTGTCTTAATGGAGCATAGAAGGGTAGAAGCAATGTAAAAAACCAAGTTCAATTACAAAAGTATTTTTGAAAAATCGGTTAATGCCAACAATATTGTAACAGCATTAATTAAAAGAAGGGTAATTCTCATGGTTCAGAATAAGAATGCCCTGTCTCAATTCTGTTAGCTCCTTTTGGCAAAGGTAAATTGACATTCCCTCCCCTGGCATCCACACTGTGATTTCCTCCTCCACATTCCCTCTGAGCACAGAGGAGTCAGTGGATGCTTCTCACTGGCATTTAAAAACTCAAACCCAGCACACTTTGCCATGTTCACCACAGTTATCACACCCTTTTGAGTTTCAAACAACCCCAACTCTAAAATCCTGAGAAGAAACATTCACCCAAAAGCCAAATACAATATAAACCACAGTTCATGAGACATCAGGCAACATCTTATTTTTTTCTTAAAAATACATATGGTTAATAGTTACACAGCTACTGTACTTCCTAAGTCAAGATCAAGTTTGCTTAATAAAATATGTTTGGCCTATTGAATTATGACATTTCTAATTTAAATGAGTATGAAATGATTGATAAAAACTGAATAGAAATTTTTTCTTTTCTAATCTTCTCAAAAATCAAGTTGCAATGCCCTTTCAGCATTCCATTAGTTTCAACTGTATTACACATCAGCCTTTATTACACTAATATTTCTCTTTCAATATCTTTCAGGATACACATTTTTCTTCTGTTCAGCAATTATCCAATACTTTTGGTTTGTAATAAATAAAGCCACAGCACAAACTTCTTGTACATGTTACTTTTCTACAAAACCCAATGCTTTGTTTTACTTCTCTATCAAATTTCAAATATTTTGACCCTCGCAGGTTTATTTTTCTCTTTTCATCACAATCAGGGCTTTCAAGATGATGCAATCCAGTTGCCAGAATTCCTGGTCAGGTAAAGGTAACATGTCCACAAAGCTATAAAGTGCAAGACAACTACAGCAATGGTTTGCCTGCTCCTGTAACCAAGTGCAAGTTTTACACTTCAAAACCCAAAGAACTGGATGCCATTAAAGGACTGTCAAAGCACTATTAGACTTCCCAAGAAGGGAGGAGTGCAGGGCTTCTGAAAACAGCTGTGACAAAACTGCAGCTTCCTTGTAATGCAAAGGGAATGAGGGCTGGGACCCAGTGCACGCACCATACCTGGAGACTGGAGCTCACACAAACTGCTCAAACCAATCCCACACTCATTTGTTAGTTTCAATTACCTTTCCTGATTTAATAATCCATGGCTGTACCCATGTGAGCGCTCAGAGTGAAAAACAGCAACAGAAGGAAAGAGAAGTTTGCAAGGGAATTCCTGTCCTGTTCCTTTTTCCATTTGCAGTTGTACCTGTTGAACAATTCTGCTTGTCATTCTTCCAAGAATGAAGATTGACCTTCTACTTGGAGTAAGGAAACTTCCTTCCCCCACCACCATTTACAGTTTGTGTCTCCTCTTATACCCTTATGGAAGAAGAATGGTTTAGTGATAAATCACTAATCAAACTCTGGAGACTTGATTTCCACTGGAAACCTTCAACAAGTCCCTCCTTGCTCTACTTTGTTTAATGAAAATGCACATCAAAAGCATCAGGGCCAACTAAAAGTTCTCATAAAAGGGAGTATGGAACAGGAAATAATTGCTCTGCTCAAAGAGATGAGAGATGGGAAAGATGAGAAAATTACAGAGTGACTGGGGAAAGCAAGGAGACAATGGTTCGCTTTTTCCTCACATCACATTTTGCAGGATATGCTCTGCTCACCCTCACCGTGCTGCTCTGAGGTCTCTCCACTGGGCCTACATTTCTCAAGCACAACACCCAAGCCTGGACATGGATCTCTGGACAACCTTAACTTTCCTCACGGTTTCCTAGCTGAAGCTGACATAGCTTCTCTTTTGCCCAACGAAAGATCATTTAGAGAACTGTACAAAAGCTTTTTTTAATAAAATCCACACTTGCCAGTTTTAACTCAGGTTTTGCTAATCCAGGCTATGCAAATTTTGATTTTCATCTTTCCTTTTTTTCCCTCCCATAACAGTTTGCACTGTGACATATCTCAAGGGGCAGGACATCTGTTCTGCAGCAGTGGCAACTGGTCAGCACCAGCTGAATTGCCAGAAGCAGCCTGGTGATTGCTGTCATTCCACTGCATCGATCCAGCTCTGCGGAAGGGCTGACCAAGGCTGTTTGCCTTTACTTGCCTGATCCCAGCTCGGTGATCCCTGCACACCCAAGCATTGGTGAGCCAGGGAAATGTTCAGCTGAGCAGCCTGTGAGGAGCCTGGGCTGTGCTGGACAGTCCCTGAGCTGCACGACAGCCTCGTCCAGCCCTGACTGGAGGAGCCTGTGGGCTGCTCTCGCCAGGAGCCGCCTGCCTGGCCTTGCCTCTCCTCTGCAGCCCAGCAAGAACCTCTCCTGCAAACACCCTTCAGACAGCTGGGGTTTGCCAGTGAACAAAAAGAAAGCAAAACAAAGTGACCAAGAAAAGGAGGAAACTCCCTCCAGAGCCAAGGTCTGTGCAACACCCTGGGGGACTCCCATCCATCATCCATCCAATTCTACACCAGTGTAGGGTTCCCCACCATGGGAAGGGATGCTAGATTTACTCCCCACTGCTATTCCTCTCTTTATTCTCTCTTATTAAACCAGCCATTTTTATTAAGCCATCTCTTTTCAGACCCCTCTTTCTGAGATCCAGAAAGAAGGCCTCACCATCTCTCTGCCCCTCCCTGCAGAACAGGACCCAGCTGGACTGTCGATGAACATGTAGCTCCAGTCCTCAGGGGATTCTGTACACACAGAATTCACTGTTGTGCAGGACTGACACAAGTGTTTCTACTTCAACACCTTCTCATTGTGTTTATATTTAATTGACCAGTGAAGTAATTGCTTCCTCCGGAAAGAAATCAATTTAGTTTCCTATATTTTCCTTCCTTTCTTTTGTTGCAGCCGGTGCTGTACAGATGGCCAATGTTGTTTCTAATTCTTCCTGCTCAGTTCCTCAGGTCTACAAAAAAGGTATTTCTTGTCCAGATTGCAGTTCCTGTTTCCCATGGTACATGCCCCATCAGTTAGTTGTGTTTCTGCTGCCTACTTCTCCGTGTTATTGGACTGAGGAAACAATATTTTCCCCACATTGGTTCCTGTTCAGTATTAATAGCCTATTTCAAAAGGAAATGTTTATAATCCAAAAGCAGTACTCTATGCAAGCTTATCTTCTCACAAATAGCACGTAATTATTAGCAACATATGGTACTGTTTTCAGTAAGTAAATTCCTTCCTTTTCCCATCCCTTACAAGCCTGGAAATGTTTCCGGGGTCCCCAGCCCGAGTAATCCACAACACACAAATGCTGCAAAATTCTTTTTTAACTCTCACGTTTTCACAAGGGCATACCTTACTATGTTTTATAAACCTACTTTATTTTATTACACGGATTCATATAAAAACTATAAACCAGGTTTTATATCACTTTCAGCTTTTGACCATTCATCAGTTTTCCATGATAAAGCCACAGCGAAATCAATATCCTTGTAAAGCCAAGCTGTCAAAAGTTACTAGACTATTTCCAAAGGCAATTCCAATGAGACAGACTACCAGATGTTTTCAATATATTTTATACAAGATTGCATGATAATTTTAGTGGGACTGAAGGAAACAATACAACAGGTAGCGTTTGGAGGTTTGACATTTTAAATAGCGAGCCCAATTGATTTTTACAAGATACCAAAGACAAAAATGCCACTTCTGGAAAATTTATACCCAAACATTCATCCACAGAACTTAAGAGCAATTGTGCTGTCAAGCAGCAAGGAAAGGAGATAGCTTTTAGCAAAAAAGTCACATAAAAATGTTCACTATACCTGCATGTGTATGAGCACGTCTGTGCTTATACATAAATATATTTAATAATGTATATTTAATATATACACGTGTAGAGGTGTATGGAAGCATAGCCACTTCACTGTATTAATTTTGCCCTTCTGCTGATTTACAGTTTTATTTCTTAGAGAAGACTGCCAATTATGATTAAAATTCCCCTTATAATTAATTCAAAATTTTATTAAATCCAGCTTTTATAACTTTAAATATAATAATGCAAGCCAAGCCAGGGCAAAGAATATGTCTAGTCATTAATTCTACTTGTATCATTTCTCATTCCTCAAAAAAATGGCAATAAAAGAATCCCTCCTTAGAAATCAGCCTAGCCATGGCCACACTCATCTCCATAATAGCACAATTTCCAATTCACGCCTCATTTTCATTAATGTTTCTAGCCATAAATTTTTAAGCATATGATAAAAAATTTCTGAAGCGGCATAAAACTAACATGAAGAGGGAGTTCATTAGTATGTGACCCTAATTAGAAATTCCATATTAACTTCCCATTTCTACTTGTGCACATCCAACAGCAGCAGGCCGAATGTGCTGTGTACCAGTTGTACGTTTGTTTTAAGAGCTCTTTCTCCCCCCTCCCTTACTCATTTTTATTTTTACACAATTTCTGTGTTTCCCCTGCTATTGAATAAGTCAACAGACAACTGTATCACAGCAGCACCTTTGGTGTCACAAATTATCCCGGAGAATTGTAAGAAGCTACCAGCCCAATGCTTTATTAATGATACCAGATCATAAAAAGAAAGGGGAAATTGCTGACTCCAACTCTTTTCTAATGCTGGGTGATAAAAATGCTACTTCAGGATTCAGAAGGTTAAGTTCTAATGTGTATTTTGAATAGAGTATGCTGAAATAATTGCCTCATAAAGCAATGCATTGACCAGCCTGCTAATGGCTGTATAGTGCCAAACTCAGCAAAGAGTGCCAAGCTTACTGGAAAAAATGCTGTGGCACTACTTTTGTAGCTTTCCATATTAAGTTAACTTTACCCTTTTCCACTTTTTTTGTTTTTAATCCTGACAAAAGAAAACCCTCCCACCTAAACCATTACTGACTCCTTTCTGCTGCGTGAGGAGCAAAATCGTTAAAACGCAAACCCCAAAAAGCAAACCTGAACACAACAGTAAGAAATCACAATCACATTTCACGCACATGAACCCAAACACTAATTTTTTTTTTTTGTTTTTCTGCTAGTTTCACTTTGATATCAAGCCAGTAGCCAAACTGAAAGCAAAGCAATAACTGCATTTTAAAACATGGATGGGTTTCCAGCTTCTAAACTTTTCATTAACAAAAATCTGTCTGATAAAGCAAAGCCCTTCCTGACAGCACACACTCTAGGCATCAAAACAGCAGAGAAGTGCTTGAAGCCTGTCCCTGTTTATAAAATACCCAAGAAGAATTAAATAAATCAAAAAGATGTCAAGAGATATGTAGAAGCACCCAATACTCTGCACGCTGTAGCCAGAATTAAGAAAAAAGTTACATAAAACTTGCCAGTCAGGTACCACTAAAACCCCACAGCTGGGTTTACCGCAGGCCAAGAAGGCTCCACCCTTGTGCTTTACAGACCAAGGCGAGCGGGCAGCGGAGGGAGATGCCCAAAACACACCAGAGTGAAGGAGAAAATAAAAGAATGAGAGGAGTGAAAGTTAATATTAGGTAATTATCTGTTGTAATTATCATCATTTGAGACATCTAAGGTGTCTTCATCCCTGGGTTTTGAGTGAATACAAAAAAAAATATCAAAAATTACATATCTGTTTACATCTGCACTGCTAGGATAATGTTTTTATCCAGTGACCATTTTATCAGCAGTGGAGCTTCAAGCACACAACTCCCATGTTTTCAGCTTCCAACTCTCCTGCAGCCAGGCAACGCCTTGAGAAGGGACTGGTTTAGTCACTTTGCCTGTAATTCACGAGACATGCAGTACCCAGAGCACACCTCAGCTTCCCAGACACCTCATTCCCCTCCCAGTGACCTGCACAGCTCTGCCACCACCTCCCAACCTTTCCCGGGGTCACAGCTCTGCTTTAATAGAGGCCACCTGACACCGAGGTGAAAAAAGCTGTAATACCATACAGGATACCCAGAGCTTACATTCTGATGCCAAGAAATGAGGCAGTTTTAGGAGAAGCTCTCAGTGTTTGCATTTACTGTCCCACAAAAGGCTAATAAAACGTAAATTACCATTTTTGTACTGATTAAAATATAAAGCCATAACCCATACATTTAAACTCTTTCTCCCTGAACTGGGTAGGGAAACCTTCAAGGTACACTCAAGTGTTTTGGTTTTGACTATTTTCTTTACATCTGCTTGTTTCATTTTCGTTTTGTTGTTTTGTTTGTACCTGAATTCAGCAAGTTTTATCAATAATTCTGATTTGAGAAAGAACAGATGAAAGCACATCATCAAGTCCAACGATAAAATTCCTTTTGATTTCAAAGTTGTTTGTATTAACAGTCAGATACAATGTTGATCACTACTACAAACATCTAAGATCTTAACTTCATGCAAAATGCACTCTGAGCTTGGATGTGTTGGGGTATCAGTATAGAGAGTGGTAAGATGATTATCAGAGCAAATAAAAACTTTCTTAGGCTCCGTATTAGTCAAGAAATCCCAAACTATAAAGTGCAAAGAGAAATTTCACTGAATAATAATATACACCAATATACACCAACAGCAGTGTGCAGAAATAAACCCACAGTGAAGGTACTAAGACTTAAAAAGTCCTTGGTTTTGTCTCGATTGACAGATGTGCCATTTTAAAATACAAATCATTCATGAAAAAAACAGTGACATCCCTCTGCGTTATAAAAACTAATGGATCAGAACACTGATTACTGGAAGAATAAATCAGCTTTTGAGATCTTAAGATGTCATAAACTAAGCATCACACACTGTGGATATGAGATGTATTACCAGAACCATTTGATTGATTTATTGTTAGTTTTGCAATCAGTCTTTTCAACCTTTTTTTCAACCTATTATCACTACTGAACAAATATATTAAAAGCCCTTTGAGTGCACTGTGTATCAATAATTTCATCTTTTTAGAAAATATTTATTGCAAATAGCAATTAAAGATTCAACTTTATTTTTTAAAAGTGCCCCTATACCTTCCTTTAATGAAACACAAGCAGAATAAAAGCAAACCAGAATGGCCTTTCCAAATTACTGCCTTATATGAAAATTCACAGGCACCTGTAATTCCTGATTCATTTTAAAGGTAAAAAATGAAAATTATTTTCAGTATTTCTATCCTCCCCCCCTCCTCCACACACATACATACTGTTTTCCCCCTGGGAAATAGTAAAAAAGAACTATTACTTATTACTATAAGTAGTAGTCAAAATCCTGTCAAAAGGCAATTTTGATAGATTGGTATTTGAATAAAAATAAGACAGGCATTGTATTTATATGACAAGTATAGATGTGAGATTAAACGATATTATGAAACTTCAGAATAATTTTTTTAAATTATCTCTGTTTGGATGAAGCACATTAAGAGGAGACAAGCCAAAGTTAGCTCCAATTCACATAACTTAGCAACAACCTGACCCACTTGAAATTTCTTTTCTGAGACTTGGCTGACTTAGTCAAAGCTAAGGCACACATCTTAATATAATGGGCCAGAACATCAATCAAGGCTTATTTTTACTCCTTTACTGCTATTCTGAGTTCTTTTAGAAACTTATTTCGGTTTAGTTATTTAAATACATGTTCTCATTGAACTCTGCTACTTTTACTCCTTTTCTACAAAAACAGTGGGAAAAGGATAAGCATGGGAAACTCTGGCATTTAGAAAAGTGCTACAATTTAGGACTAATATTTGCCTTTATTATATTTACAACAAATGGCATCTCCATTCCAGCCTAACATTTCTTTATGCACATACCTCTGACTCTTCAATTCCAGGCTTTCAGCAGAGCTCAAATAAACAAAATAACAAGTAAAAGAGCAACTAGAGAGATCGAACCGGGTGGATTTGAATGTGAACACGACACCTCCAGCTGGGTGCCTTAATCACCTCAGCTGCTCTGGGCATTTACTTCCCTATGTTTGAACCCTTTAGCTTTCCATCAAAAAATTCAACAGACAAAAGCATTCCAGACACGTGTAGATGGGCAAGAAACTCATCTGAGGTATCAGAGTGAAGGTTTAACTCCAGTGAATATTTCACTGTATTTATTAAGTCAAATCATGTCCAGGAAGGAACGTTTCCGGATGTTTCCAAGAAGGTATTCCAGTTTACCCTACTCAAGAAATTCTCAGCTACTGGTTGCATTTTGGTCTCAAGAATCACAGCCCCACACAATAAGTCACAGGCTGGAAGGGGCCTCAAGAGATTTCAAGCTGAAATTCCTGATTAAAGCACAGTGATCTGTGAGAACACACCATTGGGTTGGATGCAGATGCTCTTTGGAAACTTCCAAGAGTGGAGATCACACAGCTGCCTCTCCAAGCAACCTGTTCTAAAGCTTAAATAATCCCAGGGAAAAATTTTTCCAGTTTGAACCTACCTTGTTTTAACTCGCATTTCTCATCCTCAGACACAGGCTCTGTCTTCTCTGTCTCCTCACAAGCACTCAGGGGCTGCTCTTTGCTTCCCCAGACTCTGCTCTCCAAGCTGAACAAGCCCTGATCCTTTGGGGTCTCCTCCCAGGCTATGTTGCATTCCTGACCCTTGTGAGGGACCCTCTGCACCAGCTATTACCTGTTTGTATAGTTCTGAGGGGCTCAAAACCAGAGGCACAGCGAGTGCTGAGTAAGGGAGTGATCATCATTCCCAATATCCTTTAAAGCAAAGCACCTGCGCTGCCAGGTGCCAACGCTTGTCCCGCTCCAACCTGCTTTAACTGCTCCACCTGGCTTTCCCTGTGGGCACCAAGGATGGTGCCAGGGCAGTCTCTGCTCAGACAGGGGGAACTGGAGGGCCCAGGCTGCTTTGCCAGCAGCATGGCTGGCCTGGAAGAAAGACTTTAAACTAGGAAAGGGCAGGAGGAGTGGTACCTGTAGACCTGTGGAGGGGCCTGATGAGCAAAGGGAACACAAATCAACTGAACAAGGCTTACACGGAGTCTCCTCAAGCACGTCCATGTAAAAACAAGAAGTGCCTGCAAAGCAAGATTATGGACAATGTAGTAAGGCACAAGCGATCCAGGAGGCTCCTGGATGTGGAGTGCATTGAGGAACAAATCCCTGCTGATGCAGCCTGCGTGAGGGGTAGAGAATACCCTCAGCAAGGGTGTTGGTGACCCAAAACTGGCAGGAGTGGCTGAGGGTCATGCTGGCATCCAGAGATTCCAGAAATCCATTGATTTCTTACTGTGAGGGGCACTGACCACAGGAGCAGTCTGCCCAGACAGGGTGTGAAATCTTCCTCACTCAAAAGATGCTGGACTATAAAGAGCAGCCTACTGCAGGATACCCCTGCTTGAGCAGGGGAGGTGCAGACATTCAACACCAATCCTAAATTTTGGCCCAGGAATACTCTGCTTTTTTCCTCATTTTCCATAAAAATGCCACATATAAAATGCAGCCCTACAATTATGTTATAGATGTCGTGTGTTCTAACTCAGGTATTTGTTTCTGTGTTATTTTTGTTGAATGCAGAACTTACACAAGGGCAATGCAGAGAAGATTGCTGGGAATTTCTGTAACATTATTTTGCTATATCTTTCCTGCATTTATTTGTCTATATTCCTTGCATAACCTAGTGTGGAGTGAGATTAACAGACCAAGACAGGTTAAAGTCAGTGCCCACAATATTATGAATTATATTCCTACCACCTCTTGATTGTGTTGAGTCTTGACTTCATCTCACTGATGTGTATTCCACTGAATTTGGTTCTGGAAATCAGAAGAATACTGCAGTCATTTCATACTTTTGCTTTCTAGAGTAACAGTCTCAAGCACAATGCAAGTCACACAGGTGCAGAGGCCCAAAAATAAATTATTTATGCTTTTCCTAGTAGCTTTATATATATATATTTATAAGAACCTCATCTGTAATCTACTTTTCTCATATGGTGTGTGACTATTGTAGCATTGTGTGAGGAGAAAAGCTAAAAAATAGCTGTGTAGCAAGAAAAGGAGGGAAAAGAAAACTCATGTCAAGCCACTGCAGCTTGAGAGAAAAGTTGAGTCCCCTTTCTCTAAGAGAATCATACTGATTGACTTGGCTTCAGACAAAAAAAAACTTGACCTGATAAGAACCTGAACATTCCTAATTCCCAGTCATGCAAACAAATCATAGTTCTAACCTGGCATAAAGCTGAAAGCTTCATTCTGTGTCAGTTCTTTTGAGTTATTTATAGCTAAAAGAAACAGGCTCAACTGGAAGCTATATTTAGGAAAAGCTGGAAATTTCGAAAATAGGACTCAGACATGAATTTGCAGTGCCATTAAGCTGCTAGTTCAAAGCGTCTGTGTGACATATTGACAACTTTTTTCTGGTTGGATATTTATCTTTTGCCTTCTCCTCCCCTCACACTTTTTTTTCTTCTTTTTTTTTTTTCTAAACATACATCTTTCTCTATTGCTGCCCCACTAGCACTGATAGCTCCAGCTAGTTCATAAATTCCACTGCTGCCTGCTGCCATGGGATGTGGTCATGCAGAAAATATTTCATAGGGGAAAGTGTTAGCTAGCTAGAGGCGGTATTGTCGATCATTACTGGGAACTGCAGCTACTGGGATGTGACTGTGTATTCATTTCATGCATTATAACACCTAATGTACATGACAAAATGTTGAATATTAAGTTAATTCACAAACTAGAGTAGCTGGTGTTGCTGGAGCTGTACAGAAAATACATGTTATTATTCCTTCCCCTTTTCCGGTGCTTTCTAGCAACTAGAAAATGGTTTGGTTTCAAAATTGCTTAATTTCACCATTTATTTTACCTTGATTTAATTCATTAAAGTTTGAGCAATGCTTTGATGTCCTTTGCTGGAAGCTGCCATGCAATTTTACTGTTGTCTCGTTATGCTGCTGCCCCTGTAGAGATTCATGATGACAAAATCTGCCCTTAACTGGTTTGTACAGAGCAAAATTTTCAATATGTTAGGAGTTAATTTAATTTACACTATTCAGAGACAAATAACAAAAATAAAAATAATGTCTGCAAATTATTATTGTTATTATTAACACCAGGAACCAAATGGTTAAAAGCTAAGAAATGTATGAGGCAGATATCAGATCATGCATTTGTACAGAAAATTCCTATTCGAGGAATTTGAACACACCCACAAACCCAGCCAGGCTAATAACCTACTTCAAAGGGGAAAATGCAGCGTGGAGCACACAGAGGAGTTACCTACCTCACAAGAATTCTTTTTTTCAAAGTCCCTCATTCCAAATCAGAAACAAACAGGTTACACCTTGGCCTTAGACAACCCTGCAATAAAACTGAGCAGGAGGAACCTATTACCAGAGGAAAGAAATTAAATTCTTTTCTACTGCCATGGTTTCCACAAGTGCACACAAGATGTTTTTCAACAAGATGTTTCTCTTGAGTGGTGAAGAAATGCAATAAGTAACCCACACAACCATTTTCAGATCAAGGTGTCATCAGCCCATACCCCCAGAACAGAATCTTCATGCAGAAGATGATTAGAGAGAAGGAAACCAGGTTTCCATGAATCAATTCACCAGCTCCTGTGCAGCCACAGGAACACCCAGATTATTCCTTCTTCATTCCATACCAATGCCTGTAGTACTGAGAAACAAAGATAAAAACAACAAAAAAAAAATGCTCTGAAGAAAGAAGCTGGGGTTTTTTTTTAACTCCTTGTTTTGAGTAATAATACTGCCAGGTGACAACTGTTTAACTTATGTGATGTGCATTAGGGATGTGATGAGTGAAATTACACACAAAGTTTGCTATTTGCCCCATTTGGATTCACCTTCTGTTGCCATCCAAGTAATCCACTCACTGGTGTGAGTTACAACAGCAACTTCCTACTATCAGCTGATAGTTCCACAGTTCTCCCCAGAGGAAATCAATACACTTAAAGAAACCTGATATACCAACTGTGCATTGTGGAACATTTTATCCACCAGTGAAAGAAACATCTCATGGGGGAAACAGGGCATGATCCCATGATGATTTTTTGTTTTTTCTTTTATACCCCTTTTATACACTCTTTTATGTAGCTTTTATGCATTCTCAGTGCTTTTAGCCCACACAGTTATAATTCTTTAAGTTTGATAACTTCCCTCAGACCCAATATCCCATTAAGCCAAGAGCCCAAACACCCTGGAAACCCCAGACCCCGAGGGCCTCTCCAGAACACATTCTGTAAACAAAGCCAGGCCCAGCCAGGGGAAGGTTCCTCGCTGAGGGGTCTCGCTGGAGTCCCTCCCTGGGCAATCTTTGATAGATGTGCTAATTGGCAAAGCCTATAATTGCACACACATCACATTGTGGCCATTGTGGCCATTTTCCAGTGGGCATTTCGGGGTGCATTTCGATGTGCATTTCGGCGCACCTGAGGATCCTTCAATAAACACCGAGGTAAAACCCTTTTTCCTCTTAACTGTGTTCAGCTCTCTTCATTTTAAGACCAGGAAAAGCCGTCAGGCAGAGCACATCACTAAACATAATCTGACAAAACGAAGTGAAGATCTTTGAAATGTATCCCTTTGACTTTTTACACGTGCTAAAGGTCATATATGTCAAAAAGGGGGTTATTTTAAATATATGACCGTTCTTCCAGTATCGTATGGCAATAATAACAAACAGCCAAGGCCTCACTACAAATCATTATGCAAAGTTTAAAATGAAGACAACTTGGGCAATCTCAGCCTCCTGAGAATATGACTGGGTGACATGAATGCACCAGTTAAGGACTACAGCTATGAGAACACTCATGGGAGGGAACCTCCACTGATCTCACAGTGGCGTTCATTTGAATATGGAAAATATAATACGGTTTTCAGGGTAGGTCTTGATTTTAAAAGCACAGAAGTAAAACTGTTGTGACAGACTTCGTGTTGTTGTTTACAATCAGTGTTACTTTGAAAAGAGCCGTGGGATGAGGTGGAAATACCCTGCAGAAAAGGGAAGAGTGGCCCTTCCTTTGGGAATTACCAGGAGCACTCACTGGGGAGGTTCAACATGGCCAGCACAAGGTGACAGAAGGGAACTGGCTGCTCAGAGTCAGGAAAAACACAAGGATGAGCAGGGGGCAGCCAGAAGGGACTCTGAGAACAGAGAACCTTCCAGGGGCTAAAGGGAACTTGGCAGAGCTTGTTACAACTCGCAAAGCCACCTGATGAAATCAGATTAGGTAAAAATCTGCCTCCACGGACACAGCAGGCAGGAAAAGAGTTGCAGATAAATCCCTTTTATTTATTACTTATTTGCTCTGAGTGTCTTCTGTTCAAAACCCTAAGTATTCTGGTTTTAATTCTAATATAACCTGTCATTTAAAATATGCAAAAAGCCTTTCAGCTTTCTTTGGGGAGCGCTCTACAAAGAGGAGGTCTATTTAAATCCACTTAAAAGATCCAGGGTCTCATTATGTAAGTGTGTGATCATATTACTGACAACCAAAAAAGAGCAAAATAGAATGGGAAAACATGGGCCTGTCATCATTTGTTGGAACACTGAGGACTACGTGCAGTATCGGAACAGATGAATTAATTCTCGAGTAAGCAGGACAATTTTCAGTCTAATGCAGAGGCTGTATCTTCAAACACTAAACACAGTTAAGATTTTGGCAAATGGAGCAAAATGAGACTCTTGCTTTGCTCTTTCCAAGAAAATCAAGCAGAATCCCTCGAAAGAGTGACCTGCACACCAGCAGCCTGAAACTGCATCACCCTGCTGGAGAAACCCCTCTGGCTACAGAAGGAGGAAATTTCACCCTGCCCTGGGGTAGAAAACATACAGCAAAAGTCTGCTGCCCATGTAGCATAAACTTTATTGAAACACCACTGAAAAAGTCTTGACTTTTATATATCCAGTATTGCTACCAGGCTTTGGAAAAAGAAAAATTATTATCGCAACACAGCATCAACATGTTTTGAAAGAGTTAATCTTTCTGACTTCATGCTGGTTTTATATGCCAGGCCAGGACAGGATTTTCCAACTTTACATGCACATGTCTCTCTGAGAGTTGTCACCACCAAATTAAAAGTTTCAACGTAATTCATGTTATTATTATAAAGTATGCTACATTTCAGTTAAATACAAGGATAAATTTTCCCTTTGGGCAAATACCTCGTTCTTTACTAATTTAGGCTGTCTTCTGAAAGAAGTACTTCACCCTGTTGAATCCAGGGGAGGCATTTGGGCTGACTAGACCGGGATGAGAGCGCTGCCTGTGCAGGTGTGACAGCTCAGCCTGGCTGCACTGGTGCTACCAAGAGGCTTCTGAGGCTCCACGGACACAAGTGCCACACCTGAGAAAGGACAGGCTCGGTACAACTGATGCCATGATGATTTTTTGCTTTTCTTTTTTACCCCTTTTATACACTCTTTTATATAGCTTTATATATTCCTTGTGCTTTTAGCTTACATAGTTATAATTCTTTAAGTTCGATAACTCCTCCTAGACCCAGTATTTCGTTAAGTTTAGAGACTAAACATTCTAAAAGCCCGAAGAAACCAAGGGCCTCTCCAGAACACATTCTGTAAACAAAGCCAGGCCCAGCCAGGGGAAGGTCCCTAGGGTGGGGGGGTCTCACCCAAGTCTCTCACTGGGGAATCTTGATAGATGTGCTAATTAGCAAGGCCTGTAATTGCACACACATCACATCGTGGGGGCCATTTCTCTGGTGGGCATTTCGGGGTGCATTTCTGTCGTGGTTTGACACTGGCCCAACGCCAGGCACCCACGAGAGTCGCTGGCTCACCCTCCCCTACCCCAGCTGGGCAAACGGAGGGAACAGAGGAAAAAGGGTTAACGGAGACTTCATGAGTGAGATAAGGAGAGCAGGAGAAAATATTTCAAGGGCAAAACAGGCTCAATCTTAATTACTGAGTGAAATTTATTACTAACAGAATCAGAGTAAGATAATGAGAAGTAAAACAAGCCCTTAAAACACCTTCTTCCCCCCCAGGCCCTCCCTCCTTCCCACCGACAATGCAGGGAGGCAGGGCAGGGGGGTTTTGGTCAGTCCATCACCAAGATTTTCTTCCGCCGCTCCGGGAGAAGAGTCCTTCACTCTGAGGCCGTGGGGTCCCTCCCACGGGAGACAGTTCTCCGTGAACGTCCCGNCTCCCCCACGGGCTGCGGGTGGATCTCTGCATTCCCCGTGGACCCATGGGCTGCAGGGGGACAGCTGCTTCACCATGGTCTTCACCATGGCCCACAGAGGAATCTCGGCTCCGGCGCCTGGAGCACCTCCTCCCCCTCCTTCTCCACTGACCTTGGTGCCGCCATGTTGTTCCCTCACATATTCTCACCTCCTCCTCCTCTTCTCTGACTAAGAGCAAAATCTTGTGATTTTTGTTTTGATGACAATTCTCAATATGTCATCACAGAGGCGTTACCAGCCTCTCTCATTGGCCCAGCTCTGGCCAGCAGCGTGTCCATCTTCAGAGCCATCAGCCATTGGCTCTGCCGGACATGGTGGGAAGCTTCCAGCAGCTTCTCACAGGAGCCATCTCTGCAGCCCCCCTGCTACCCAAAACCCGGCCGTGCCAAACCACAACATTTTCGATGTGCATTTCATTGTCCCTAAGGATCCTTAAATAAACACCGAGGTAAAACCCTTTTTCCCTCTTAACTGTGTTCAGCTCTCTTAATTTTAAGACCAGGAAAAGGCATCACAACCAGCTACTGCCTCCCTGACAAACAGCTCCCACCTTGCTCCCGCACTTCCCTACCTGCCCCACTTGGCTCTGGAACATCCTGCAGCTGGAAGCAAAAACGTCTGCAGCCACACAAAATTCATCCTGAGCAGGAAGTGTCTGTCTTCAAATCTCTAAAAAGCCCCTTAACATTCTCCTGAATAGTTTAGTGAAGGTTTTTGTTTGTTTTTTTCCAGTTTCAGAAAATACAGAGAAGAAATGTACTCTTGCTTACTTACAAAATAACTTTTAAGGCCAAAAATGGGAGTTGGAAATCCAAGTTATAGAACTCTTTTTAAGCTGAAACACGTAGCAGAAGTTCTTGTCACTGCACTCCCAACTGCTTTGCAATTCATATTATGACTGGCATAAAGGACATTTGCTAAATAAATGATCGTTAAAAACTAAGAACAGTCATGGGGTAGCAGATTTTAACTGCTTGACTAAGTTGAATTTTGTGCTTTCTGTGGAACAACAGTAATTTGGAGGCTCGGTACGGTGTCTTCTACTGAGAAATCCCAGAGCCAGAATTATTCTTTTCAAGCACTTTTCAAGATAGTGGAGCAGGAACTCCCACACCTCACAGTTCCCTTGGGATAGGAATTATTCTCTTCCCCGTAACAGACTGAAAAACACAGAACACGAAATGTGTCTCCAAAAACTTAGTTGCAAATGTTATTATGCCCATTTCCAAATTCAAGCAACACTGAAGTTGAAATAGGAAAATATTGCCAAGTTAACAAATGTTTGGTACATATTATAACCTCCTGTTAAGCAAATGGGACTTTTTCAACCAATATTCTTATATATTTATATATGTGTAGGCATATGGAGACATGGAGTAACTTTGTTCTCAAATCTAGGTTAGGACAACAAGAGCCTGAACTTTTCATATTGGAATTAAACCACTCTGAGTAAATCCTTTGAACACAATAGTATAGCTACAGGAAGTCCCCTGAAACAATAATTTGTAACTATTTTTCTCTGCACTTCATAAATAATGAATAGTTAAAAGAAAAACAACCCATGGTATCACTTTTTTTTCATGCACTGGTTATGCAAGCAGGCTACAAGATCCTTTAATGGAAAAAATGTATTATTTTGACACCTTGCAGTCATTCTCACAGCTGGATTTTTAAGCCTTGTGGGAAAAAACCCAAAACAGAAAATGTTTTGCAAGTAAGTAAAACAGTTCATGAAACTGTTTGGAATACAAAACCATTATTCTTTTAATCTAACATCATAAAAATGTTTCTTCTCACAAGTAACAAGCTTTTTTTTTTTTTTAATTATAGATTTCTACTCAGAACACTAATCCACAACCTGGCAAAGTAATTTAGTATGTTTCTATAAATAATGATGAGTGACTGATTTTTTTTTAAATACTGTAAAAGAGAAACTGTCTCACCTACACTAAATTCCCAGAAGTGAAAACCAATTTGCCTGAAAATCTGTACTTTTCTCTTTTTTTAAATGGAAAAACCTGGGGGAAAAAGGTCATTAGAAAGTGAATATAAAACTATTAGATATATGTGCCTTACACTTCATGTGTTCCAAGCAGGTAATTTGGATAATCTTTCAGTAATTACAATGCACTGCTACCAAAAGAGTTTCTAATAACTACATCCCATTAGTTATTTTAAAGAATACACCATGCTGAAGTATAAAATGTAATAGCACAACACACAACACGGAAATCCCCAAAGGTTAATGTAGGAAAGAAGGATATTAGGAATGCCATTATCCTTGGTGGGAACCAGCCACCATGCTAAGCTTCACCCTACTGCTTCCTGTGAAAACTATGTTAGTGGATGTGGCTCTAATTTCATTCCCAGAGTCAGGGTAAGACAAACAAAATGATACCACAATTGAACAGCATTTGCTTCGTGTCTGGAGTTTTCCTTGGGTGACTCCTACCAAAATATCACAGGTTAAATTGCAAAATCTGATGAGATCAGTCCACCAAGTAGTGATTGAGAATTTGGAAAGTTGGAACCCAAACATCTTTTTTTTTTTCCCCAGCACTTGGTAAGGATGTGCTGTCTCAACAAACTCTCCATGTGTGGATCCTTCCATCAGTGTTGTCAATTTCAGCTGCAAAACCCCTTCGCTACACCAAACCCTGCTGGTGCCAAAGTGCTGGATTCCACTCAGTCCGAGAGCTCCACGGAATGATCCCATCAGGGCTGAAAGCACGGCTCTGTCTCAGGAATTTCTACCATATCCAGGACTTGGAGCTAATGTCAAATCTTAAATTTCCCCTTGGGAATTAGACACAGGTCCACACACTCTCGGATGTCACTGGAAAGCCAGGCTGTCACCCGGTCACCAGGCCCCCCCCAACAATCAGCCTCAAATCATGTACTGGAGTCCTTAAAGAAATTCCGTCTTCTCTATGTCCATTATTTGCCATCATCCCTTGCCTTGGTGACATTGGGGAAACAGCTGAAATTCTCAGCTGGGAAATAACCTCAGTGTTAGCAAGGTGTATGTGTGGTTATGCAGTTTCATTACAGAACGTCTATACTTGCATTTTCCAAAGTAACTGACAAAAAATACCACCATTCTCCAGATACACAAGGAATTAACACGTTTGCAATGTGCAAAGCTGAAATTTAATCAAAATTTTTAAAAAATATACAATGGAGAGAGATTTGCACAGTATGTATTTCATGGGTAGGGTAGCTTTAACTAACTGAAGACCAGCTATTGCTTTTTCTGCATTTATTTGAAAATGATGAATGAAGCAAGATTTACTGTACCTGAAACATACAAATGGCACAGCATGTTTAAAGAAGAATGAATTGCTTCAAGTTTCCTCAGCAATGAAGCGGCCAGATAAGTTATTCTTATGCATCCAGTTGGCAGAACGAGTTGAAACACTATTTTTCACACTGTGAGTGCATCTTACTATCCTTTTTAGTGATGGGATAATTGTTAATTGTGAGAGTGGGAAATGCCTTAGCAGGTGTATAAAAAAGCAGAGCAGAAGGGAGAAACCATGAAGGAGAGCATCGTGCCTTGGAGAGGACAAGGAAAAAGCCTGCTAACACTGAGAACTTATGAAACACTAAACCATAAAATAATAACAACGATCCTCAGGAAGTGGGGTCATTATTGACTGATCCTTGACCAGACTTGATTCTGGTTGGCTTTTAATGCAAGCATTAAAATGATGTGCAGATATAATTTTAAACTGTATTTCAATTTTTCTCCTTTTTTTTTTTAAGTTACGCAATTTTAAAAATTGTTTTCAGGGTTTACAGACCGAGTTAGAAAAAGGTAGATCACGGGGAATTTTGAACAAACACTGGCAAAAATAATAATCAAAGAAATTAGACCAATAGCTTTGAAAGCCCAGTTTGTTACAATTTCCCTTATATAAGTGATAAAAATATTTTAAAATATATTTTTGGAAACAGTACATCTGAGCCTGGGCTGGTATGCAGCGCACAGCACAACTTAGCCAGGTGGGAGATACTGAGTGAGAACAAACCAGAGGAGTTGGCTCGTGTGCTATGTCCTTCCACATGATACATTTTTTTTAATTTCACATTCTCACTACCAAGATTTATCCTCCTGCTCAGCCTTTGCTCCCCCGGCCTACCACACTTTTTTCCTATACTCAGTTTACTGATTCTCACTTCGCTTGCATGAATGCAACATCGCTAACTCCACTTGACACACCTCTAACTTGTAACAACACTTCAATAACCTTAGAATCAATCCCATCACCTCCATCATTCAGGAAGTGGAGCAGGGAGGTGAAGCCTACTCTAATGAACCTCAGTGCTGAAAGGACTCGCGTGATAAAAAGCATAATTTAATTGTCAAAATTGCAAATGTGTCCACTTTTAGATTTAGTACTTCCATTCCTTCAGCTGGCCATTTCCTACAGCAGACAGCAGCAGAACATGCCCACCAGCTCTGCTGTCAGCTGACTGCCACAGTCTGGATCACCATCAACACACTTTGAAAACCCAGCAAGCCCTTAACGAGCATTCTGTTAACAATGGAAACCCACTGCAGCGTTCTCCAGTAGCTTTGTGCAGCTGTAATATTACAAACCCTCTGAGCAACTTGAAGTCACCTTCAGCCCAGAGATGCATTATCAGTCACACAATGGCTGAGGGTGGGAGGACCTCTGCAAGCCTCCTGGCCCAGCCCCACGGCTCCAGCAGGGACAGCCGGAGCTGGCTGGCCAGGACAGTGTCCAGATGGAAACAAATTATTTATCAAATGGGAGAGCTGGCTGCACGAGAACAGGAAGAATTCTTGCAAAACTGAGACTCAATTTTACCACTTCACAAACACCATCCAGTTGTGCTTCATGAAGGTAATTATACTGTCCCTGGAGAGAACAGTTCAAGGTTGACACTGATGTATGAAGTGACTCTGGAGAGTGTTGAAAGCTGCAGAGTGCGAAGGCTCCTGCTGTCTTTTAGTTACACAAATCTCATCACTGGGGTGGAAAGCTTCTCTGTTTTCACCATGATTAATAAAGACAAACTT
Source organism: Oriolus oriolus (assembly GCA_013400235.1). Classification (NCBI taxonomy): domain Eukaryota; kingdom Metazoa; phylum Chordata; class Aves; order Passeriformes; family Corvidae; genus Oriolus; species Oriolus oriolus. Next base: position 14,534 of record VXBT01003889.1, on the reverse strand, counting down.
GTTCCCTTGCATCTTTTACTGAGTATACATCAAAGGCCTGGTATGAAGGGGCACTGATTTATAGCCAAACGGTGCACAAAAAAAACCCCAAAAAAAAGGTTTCTTTGCGTATTCAAGTAGAGGATCAGAATAGTGAGCAGAATTCCTCACATTTCAGTGCGTAAAAAGAAAAACTATATGGTGGATTTTGAAATCTTCCCCAGATTATAAAGGACTGTTTCTACTGAAGAGTTTCTACTGAATTCAGTCTTCAAGTTCAAACACCTCATGTGCTTCTTACAGTCAGTGAAGTGCTACCACAAAAACTCTATTGAACTTAATTTTGCTTTTATACTGCAGTTCAGATATGCCGTGATTTGGCTCAGGTTCTTTCAGATTTCTCTAATCTAATGAAAAACCGATCTCTGAACTGATTCAAACACGGCAAAGTGATGGCTGTGCTCTGTTCTAGTGGCATTCAAGGTTACAGTAATATAAATCTTTGGATCAAAGAGCTTAGAAAAAGTAAAAATTCTCTTGCCAAATCAGTAATGAATTTCTAAGAAGACAAGGAAGTTACTTTTCCTGCAGAGAGATTGTGATACTTTTGCTATGCATATTCATCTATAAATACCAACTGCTTTGTGTCAAAAGACAAACAGCTGGATAGACAGAATGCTGATGCCAATGTAATACCTATGTTAAAATTTAACTTTTTTTTTTTTGTAATTTTATAATTCAACTCTTCCAGTAAGGCCTCGGAAAACCCTATTATACATTGGCAAAAAACAAGTGAAAGGAAAGCTTTTGTTTCATATATTGTTGCACATTTCCTGGTTCGCAGACTCTCACTTCAGATTCTGCAGCTCACTTGAAACCATAAAGACAAACAAAAACCTTAATTCCTTCAAAGGATGGAAGCAGAACTGTCCTTAGTCATTCTGACAGTGAGTGACACTGGTACATAATCAATTCCTCACTGGGGTTTGGGCAGACAGGTGAACATTACACAGATAAAGGCCCTGCAGGCCACTGTCGGGTAGGACAAAACCTGACAAACCAACAGCTGGGCTTTCTTCTGGCAGGCAGAATGCCCAGCCCAGTCTCTTGTTCAGTCCTCTTGGATATCAGCCAGCATTCCTGTGCACAAATACAGAACCAGGATCCCATTCTTCCTGCCTAGGCCCAGTTTGGGAAGTATTTCAGTTCTGAGGAAAAATAAGAGGAGCTAAAGAAATGATTGCCATGGGTATTGGGCATAAATTGTGTGGTTTACCACATCCATGCATGAGCATCTAATGAATCTCTAGGAGTGCTCAGGCAGTTCATGTCTGAGTCCCCAGTTAGTGCCCATGTGAGCACACTATCAGCTCTTGCATAAGCCCTTAGTTCATGCATGGGCACCATCAGGCAGCAAACACCTCGCAGGGCCCAGGTGGCAGCCACAGGCGTGTCCCCACAGCTCTGCCAGCGGGCTCAGACAGGCACCCTGTGCCAGAACCTCTGCCCGCCTGAGCTACACACGGAGCCTCGGCTCAGGGGTGCCCAGAAAGGGAATCATATCTCAGGGAATCAGGGTGACAGCCTGGGAGACACTTGAGAATATTCATGGCAGGAGGAACTGCTGGAAACATGCAAGTGGAGCTGCAGAAGGGGGAACCTTTGCTGAGCTTTTTCAGTTTTGAAAACTAATTACTCCAAATGAGGGGGAACAGCCGTGGACGCTGGGTCTCCTCCACCTCGGCTGTTTCCTGAACCTGCTCCAGCCTCTTTCACTGACTCATTCTCTCTCATACTGACACATCTTTCTGATGAAAACTACAAATAAATGTTTCACTCTTGTTTCTGGTGTCTCCCACTGCCAGCCAGGTGGACTGTGAGTTAGTATTGCTACAACAGTGGTCAGACACTCCAGCTTTCAGTGGGACAGTAAACTTTAAGCTTTTTGGAAGACAAATACTGCAGATGTAATGCTACACATAAATGCTTGATAGGACACAAAATGCTCTAGGAGAAAACAGTTTTCTAGCACAAATTTACAATTGGTTTTGTTGCATTCCTTCCCTCTACACCAGCATCTTGTAAAACGTAACTCTAAAAACTTTAGCTGCGTTAAAGAAAAAACTCAGAATCTTAGTCACACAGCAAGTGCACACACACACATATAAATATGTATACACACACTTAAATGCTTCCAGTCTTTTTTCACAAAGCACAAGCACAGTATAATATATACATTAGTCAGCCAGCACAGGGTAACTTCTACAAAATTGTAATTCACAACAGTTTAAGAAGGTTTTGTGTTTCCCTTATAAAGCTGCACAAACAGAACCTGCAGAGCACCAACAGCTGAGTGTTTCAGAAATGCAATTATGCCCCATGCAGGGACTGCAAACACGCTGCAGCCTCCCATTTCAGTCCGTGGACTCTGCAATGTGCTACCAAACACTTAACCACTGGTTGCCCATGTGCTCCTATTTGGAGATTTCTCTAGTGTGCTAATTAGTTCAGAATGTAGCTGCCAAAATAAAATTACATAAAAGAGACTAATGCATCATAAATATCCCACCTGAGTAAAATAAGAAAACATCTGTTAAAGACCTTTAAACATTCATTTAATTATTGGGGGGGTGGGGTGGGGGAAACTGTAATGGATGAAAAGGAAAAAGCAAAAAAGCAGGGAATAAATTACTGTTTCTTCCTCTTTCTAGAGTTGGGTTAATTCATTGTGATAGATGGCTTCTTTTTTTCTATGTAGCAGGTCCAAGCATGGGCTTACTTGCACACAGTACTAGAAATTGGGCCTGAGCTTTTGGTAAGAAAAAACTGAAAAGGGATGCTATTTTTCCCTGATCTTCATCACCCATGTTCATCACAGAGAGTGGACAAAAGTTTCTCACCTCAGCACATCAGGGTAAAAAAACCCAGAATCCCAGAAGCTGGCTGTGCTGGCTGCAGTGCTGAGAATACAGGTGTACATCAGTGCTTACTCATCCACCCTGAGAATGGATCCTCCATCCCAAATTCCTGCTCTCTGGAACAGCTTCTCCACAAGTGGGACTGGGGAGCTTCCACGTTAACAATTAGCAAAATAAACCCAGCACAGTTAGCAGGCTCAGGGTCACAACTGGCAAAGCATTCAAGGACCCAGCCAGATGCTGACATACAATGGGCTCCTGAGGAATTCCAACATTTCTAATTTTCTAAAGGCAGATTGCTTTGAGGGATCTGATAAGCACTTCTGATCTCAAGGGTTTTGCAGCGTTTTTGTTTGTCATGGAAGAGCTGCAGCACTGAGGAGGCTGCGGTTTCAAGGTGGTTGAAATGCTCCCTTGCCGGCAGCAGTCCCAATCTAGGGAAGAACATTCCATTGTTAATGCAAAATAATAAAATATTACAATACAAGTCTTCCTAGATATATGATAAGCTGAATTAATGACAAATGCTTTTCTTGTGCCGTGTTCAATCTCTTAAACATGGTCTCTTTTCTCTCCCTGAAATACCCTTCTCTCATTCAAACACTGATTTGAAGTGAGCCATTTCTATGGAAAAAATACCCAACATTAAAAAATTTGAGGCAGTTTGTTACGCAGACATCCTGAAAAAGTATATTTTTCAGGCAAAACAGTCCTGACTTGGGGAATTCTCCTTAACTTATTCTCATTTAACACAAAGTAATTTAAAAAAAGGAGACATACAGTTCTACTATACACTAATTGAAAATTAAGAATCATCAGGGTCCTACAAGAAGTAGTGTGTCTATGAGTGCTGACTCTTTCAGAGCTCCTAAGGACAGAAGCAAACAACATTATACAAGGATATATTGTGCACACCCTGCATAGAACTAGTCTGATTGGGTTTGATTTTTACTTTGGCCAGGCTTACAGTTTGTTTTTAAACACTGTTACCTTTTAATTATTTTGTTATCAATACTGGCATGTAGCCCAGATGATGGGCCCTGTTGATAGTTTCCCATTTTCTCCATTTACTTTAGGCTGTTGACTAACAGAAGCATGAAAACATTTCTCTATTGGCCAAAATTCATTACTGCTGTTTAAAAATAGCTCGATGCACTCAAGGCATAGTGATGCACACACATACCTACCAATCTGATGGCATATTTTTAAACTTATTAATGGAAACATGACAATTAGCAGAATAACTGTGAAGTTATTAAGGATCAATGGATCCATTTACTGTGAGGAAATGAGAAAATAATTCCAGTTCTTCTGATAATGCTTTTAAAATTATCATACTCGCATAGGAATGGATTCATTTACAGCAACAGTTTGGAAGCAATGGGATTTCTGACAAATGCTGTGCTCTGCTGGGTTTTGATTACTAATGGTTACAACTGCTTGCAAAGAAGTGCACGCCACCTTCTACGAGATAAGGGAGAGAAATACGGCATGAGGGGAAAAAGCAAGGGTTAGGGATGCTCTTCCCTCTGAAAGCAAAGTTAGTGCTAGGAACAGCTAATTACAAAATTGTCACGGCCCAGCCCGAGCTCTGGGGCTGGCAAAGTCACACAGAGCAGTCCCAGGAGAAATAAAGGGAAGGATTTCTAACAAAGATATGCCTGCAGTGAACGAGTCTAAGAGGAACTGTAAACCTACGAGGAGAGATCCTGAAGAAAAGATGCTGCTGCTTTGTGTCTGGGACTGGAGGCAGTTCTGCCAAAGGTGCCGAAGCCGGGAGATTTCTCGTGGTCTAAACACAGGCTGTGCTGATCACCCCAGGCAGCGCCCAGGACCCCGTGGCGCTCCTGTCCCCCAGGCAGGGACCCTGACAAACCTACCCACGTCACGGAGTCCCACTGAGAAAGGACAGATGGCTTTTATTTAGGGAGAAAGGGGATAAGGGAGATTTTTTTTGTTACATTAATCTGGCTAAAGAAAAAAACCAGCTCTTTTGAATTTCTGGGAGTTTTTAAGGCTTAGGACAGTCAGGAGGGGCAACCATCCTTCATAACCCCCAACCACTGCAGTTTTTGGGATCATCAACAGCAGAACACCTTTGAAATTCACATTTTTGGCATTGCAGACTGCTGATGGCTTTGTCATCTGTCTCAATAATTATTGCATCAAAGAAGCAAACTCTGTGGGCTAGAGAATATTTTCTCATAATGTTTTCTCATGTATTGTTTATACTACATATTTTACCATTTGCAGCATTATTAGGGGCCTCAACAATCATTTGGTAGTGTCTGCAACATAGTTGAAGAGAGTTTTATTATCCCAGTGAGTAGGAATAAATATTTAATTCTTATGTACCACATGACAGTGGGAATTGTTTCAGCCAATAAATCTTTTCGTTATTCTCCTTTTGCATATGCACTTTCTGTTGAGACAGAAGTGCTTGCACAAAACCTTCTCAGATACTTCAATGAAAATAAAATATTTGGCAAGTCATTTTTATTTTAAGCTTTGCCTCTTCTTCCCATATATAAAAGAAATGAAAATTTTTTCTGTGTGTTTTATCCTTTTAAAATGAGACTTAAATCAACAAAAGGAGAGGAGAAGAACCAATAAAAATAAAGTGGAATAAATACACATCAGTTTAACCCTGTGCTTCCCAGGACTCATATTCCTTTCATTTCCCAGGTAACACTGAGCAAAAGCAAAAGTGGCACCAAAAGGACAAAGACCTTCCGCCAAGCCCCTCCTTTTATGAAAGCTTCAATAACACAAAATAATAATAAACCTCAAATCAGCCAGAGTTTCAGAACATTACCAGGGCTTTTAACATGCTGAACACAGTGTTATTTGTTGGTATTTCAAGACAATGGGTAATCTGGCAGAAACTGGGGGTTTTTTATGCACAGAAACAAAAAATGACCATGAGGGATGCTGAGACTGCTTTTAGCTGCAGCAGGAAAGCAACATTCTGTCTCCAGCAGGCACTTACCTTCAGAAAGAAAGTAGGGACTTGAGAATAGATGAGTTGGGGATTTTGGTTTTCAAGAAATTAAAAAATTCCGTACATAAAGGAGAGTAGAGGTTTTCTCTCAACATTTAAAAGTAAAAATAACACCGTCTCATAAATGTGATAGAATTCCTAATTTTAGTTAAAAAAAATAGAAACAGTAGAAAGTTTTACTAAGTTCTATTAATTTAAGTCTGTATAAACCGAAGAAATTCACCAGGTCTTTTGATATGCTAACAACCAGATTTCCTCTGCCAGATGGGGGTATCCAGAGAGACCAAGTCCCTCCTGTTATTGTTTATACAACAAATTATTGTTCTGTTGTCCTGGGGAATATGATAGTGGGAGTTCAAGGTAAAGCCTAATCTAGATGGAACTTCTCACAAAATTAACAGCTCTAATTTGTTTATGTTCAAACCCAACATGGAATCAGAATTAGCACTCTTATAATTCAACTCAGAATTTCACAGCAGTACTTACAGTGTGCTTTTTGACCAGCAGAAAAGATGAGCTGTTTTGCCTGGGCTTGGGCTTTTGGGGGTTTATTTTTTGTTTTTCCTGTTGCTTTTTTGGCTATTTTTCCAATCCAATGAGCAAACAGAATGGATTTACTGGTCTTTTCTCAGAAGAAAGGTAAAAGTTCGATGGCCTGCAGATAGACAAGACAAAATGGGGCAGGGTGCTAAAAATCACCAATCAAATTGAAGTAACTATATTGTATCTTATAGTTCTCATTAAAAACTAAAAACATAACAAAACCGCATCACTGAGACTTAAATATCTGACTATGGTTTGTAGGAAAACAAAGTTTTACTTCTTTTCCAATGGATTACAAGAAACACGGCATTACAGAAGAAAATCAGTGAAGCACTGAGCTTCTGACAGGATAAACTGCTCCCCAGTACGATAGGTGCCAGAGCAGTTCTGCCTTCCCCATCAGCTCCCTGGTGCTGGAAAGCTCCCTGCACATCAGGGTGTGTTTTCATACCCCAACTTATCCCCTGTGGAGGTGCAAAAAGAACACCTAAAGAGCTTCAGTCTTAGGTGGTGCAGCTGGGATCTGATCCAAATCAAAAGACTCAAAATCTGTCAGTGCTAAATGACTCTTTGGAAATTTGACTTGGAAATAGTCTGGTTTCCCTTACCCCACGCTATCCGGTATCACTAGAGTTAATTTTATACATTCATCTATGCGTGCAATATTTATAAAATGTGTATTTATTAGTGGTCTCAACAGGCCATCCAAAAAGTGATGGAGCAAGGACTGCAAAACACAGGACTTGAGCAGATTAACCTTCACGAGCTAAACAATATCTGAGAGACTTGTACTTTTATATAGGCCATATTAATTTGGGCAGAGAACTTCATTTCACAACACTGTCAACCCAACAGCACTTTTATGGGCAAGATTCACTCTATATTCACTCTGCAAAATACATCAAGGAGATGGACTGCTTTTGTTTTACTTTAGCAAGGGAAGAAGAGCTGAGCAATAAGTGTGTTTTAACGATTATTAATGTAAGTATAAGAGCACCGTGAAGACAAAGGAATCACATCTCCATCCAATTTGCTATCTGCTAAACCTGCTATCACTTGGTTGAATTAAGTACAGAAACATCAATTTGTAACAGCAGCAACTTGGCCAAAGTCGTCTTTATAGTTTCGTATAAACTAAGCGGTAACATTCAGTAATTTAGATGGCACTAGGAGCCACTTTGCAAAGTTACTCTCCTTGTACTATGCATTTTTCTTCTAAATAAATGGTCACTATATAACAACCGGCTACTTGCATATTACCTCTCACTCTTCCCAAGATAACAAGCTATAACACTCGTGGGGTAACCCAAGCTCACGGTTGATTCTCGAATATCACTGTAAAACAGCAACAGGCCATAACAGCATTTAAACTGTTGTCTTCTCCACTGCTGTCACCCTGGCACAATATCCATCTCAGCAGGTACTTTAAAAACTCATCAAATTCTTTCTACTCACTTCAATATTTACTGAAGTTTTTTTGTTGTTTTTTTTTTTCTCCTGAATGCTCAGCATCATTTCATGGAAAATGCAGACAGACCCTACACTTCACTAACTTTTCCTTCCCCTTCTCCCACTGGACATTTTCATAGTACAGGAAGCTATAGGCATCACTTTTCCTTTCTCTCTCTTTCCGAAACTTGATGATATTGAGAAAATTCCTCATTCTAAATAGTGGCTTTGCTTCTCCATAAGTGTTCAATAACCTTTATAACTCTTACAGACAGTTCTGCACTCTCCTCCTTAAGGCCAAAACCAGAAGTGAAACACCATAGGACGGGCAGCATCTTTGCAGGTTCTGGGTCTGAGGTCACCAACAGTGGCTGAATCATGAAGAAAAAAAAGCCTGCTGATCTCATACAGAACACATGCACTTATTCATAGTTCTCAGTTGTTCTGAGCCTTCTCAAAGTAACCTTTTCAAACCTTTAAGTGTTCTTCAAACCTAAAATCCACCTAAAGAGAATACTGAAATCTCCAAGCAATTTTGTTTTCAACAGAAAACTTTTTGTTCTCCTTCTTCTGTTTCTTTGTATTTATTTAGTTTTCTTTTTCGCCCCACCTTGTCAAGATGGTCTCACTGGTTACAGCTGCTCTGTAGCACTCAGAACAGGCAGGGTAACACATCTGTGGCAAACCTGTAAAGCTCAGCTCTGATCACTGGAATCAGATATATGGAAATTGCTTGACACACTTCCTCCACGTGTGGGCTAAGACAACTTTAAAACAAGCATTAAAATGTGTGAATATGTAACTGGAACAAGTCAGAGAGCCTTCTGATGCTACATGTCACTGCTCAGAGGGCTGACTGAATCACACTTCACTTGTTTGAGAAGCATCTCCGTGATCCTTCCAAGAAGATGAAAGTTAGAGCCCAAAGGTGAAGATTTAGGCACCAGTGTCATGTCTGGCTTTTTCTCCCACCACCTCTGCACTGCCATTCTGCGTGTTACGAATTTTACTCAAGCCATAACACAACCCTGCACCTCCACAGATAGATGTGCAGCACCCCAAGGCAGTCACCATCGAGTGTCAACGCAGGGCAAAGGCAAAGGAGCTGTGACAAAATGCTGCTCGTGAACAAACAGAGTGACCTGGGGGGGGAGGTGACACAGAACTTCTTTCTCTTTTGCAGTCACGCCTATTTCCTGCTGTAATAATTAGGATAACACAAATAAGTAATTTGCTTGTATCAAATAGTCATTTACCTGAAAAAATGTACTTGTTTACAAGGAGAAATGAGGCACTAAGATATTCTCTATGCTTTACACTAGGGATAAGTGACAAAAATGGAAACTGTATGGAGACCAAATTGTTTCATAAGAAAGAGAAATTGAACTGAAATTTGAAAATAACCATTATTTTAAAACAGAAAAGGAAGCCTAATGAAATAACATTACACAACTGAATTTGATTCTTTCAAAACCACCAAAAAAGATAGATTGATTCCCATTTATAACTTGGATTTCCTGTAACCATGCCACAAGGTGTCAAAATCTATTACAGCTGATGTCTGCCTCTTATTGTACATTACATTCGAAGATTCAGCTTTATGCATTTTTTCACAGTACAACAGAAGTTTAAAGATGTACCTCTGTGTGTATGTGCACAAATGACAAACCAATGTTAAAACTATTAGTGTCTACTAGTGCAAAAAGGATGGGCTGGCTATCTGAACTACCAGGAGCAGCAGAGTTCCTGTTTCCTGCACGAGGAGAAGCAACAGGGAGAAAAGCAGAACCTCTGACTCATTCCTTTCTCAGCCTCTCTGTAGAGTCAATAGCACAGGCATCAGCTCGGGTCTGATTTCACCGTATTGATCTGCAAACTTTCCGCCTGGTCACAGTCTAAACCTCAGTCCAGTGAGACCCAAAGGGCCAGTATGTGCTGCATTTAATCCAGTTTAATTCTTAAGGCAGCAACAGCCACGAGTGATGGATGAACCCCTAAGCAGTCTGTGAGTCTCCTCAGAATGACCTGCAAGGTGCATCACTTCCCTCATCGCTGCCCAGCCTTTCCTTTGTAGCCAAATTCCTTCTGTGGCGTATCCCAACTGTAGCAGAGGCTGTGACTTCTACAAACTGAGCCAGTTCTGCCTACTGCAACCAGTAAGTCACAGAAGCAACTGTCTCTGACAAGCAGCAAACACAAGCACTAAAATTTGCTTTTACAAAAGTACTCCACTCGGTTTACAGTTTCCCACCTCTCCCTGAAGACTCTCAGTGCTGCACTTTAACCAACAGTGCTACAGAGAAATGAACCATTCTTCTCAACACACAGAGAGTGTATTTACTCAACAAGTGACATCCTCAACAATGAAATAATCTCAGTAATTTAAGAACTCTGCTTCAAAAACTGTTCTCTAGCTGCAAATTTCTTCACTAGAAAATTCATTACTCAAGAAATCAACTTCTCAGTGATATTTTATCAAGCAATTGTAATCTTGGTGACAGTACTTAGCGAAGTATTTTGTGGTCTCAATTTACACACACTTTTTAGGAAGCATTAGAAAGGAGGATTATTATAATTTGAAAAAAGACTCTAAATGACTTTAGACCTTAACACAGAACTATTATAAAAACCAAGACGCACTCAGGGAGTTCAATAAACCATTTATAGTCCTTCGGAACAAAACATGACACTTACATACATTTTAAGGCTTTATGACAACTTAAAGCTAAATACAAAGCCACCCATCAACCTATTCGTGCTTATTTTAAAAAAAGCAAACAAAAGAAAAAAAATAGGCCAACAACCAAAATCATCAAGTGCCTCATAATGACTTCAAACACTGTTTCTTTTACCTCCATTTCTCAACAGCCAAATACAGAGCAATGCAAGGGACGGGTTTGATGCTCAAGGACACTTTGCAGTATCGGCTAAAACCTGACAGTGTGAGATGCTGCTGTGATTTATAAACCCTTATTAAACTGCTACAGATTTATAAACTGTCCAGAAGCTCTGAGAATGGTAAACTCTGATGCAGCACATAAACAGTATGTATATGATGGTTTACATAAGGACATCACAAATATTTCAAAAGCTCCTTCATTCAGCACTGCTTATATTTATATCCAGCTCTGTAGCTCAAGGTAAACTCCATCAGTTTAACAAAAAAGGTGGCAGTGCATTTAAAGTCTGTTACCAAAGCAAATTAGGAAAAAGCGTGCATTTCCAGGACACACCCTCCTAGCAGAACTTCGCTGCATTACATAGTAGAATCCACGTGTAAAACCTTGTTTTTAACTAAATCACAATTTCTTTGGTCAGCAAACACCATTAGATGATCCCGCATTTGATCTCTCCTATACCAAAGGCAAGCAGATATCCTTCTTTTTTTTATTATTCATTGTTGTGACTGTCAAATCCTCTCCAGCCTGTTTTCACCCCGATTCCGCAGTGACTGGGCTGCAACAGCAGCAGGATTTCTGTTTGTCACTGACTCCAGAGTCTGCCTGATCAGCTCCAGCACTGATACAAAGCTGCAGGTAGCAAATACACCCTGGGAATCACTCTTCTCATAGGGCTTGAGCTAAATTTCTACAGCAAGAAACAAACTGCACAGCACAATTACTCAAATTTGTCTCACAGTTTTGCTTCATATGGCCAAAGCCAAACTAAATTCAGATTTACTCCTAAAATATCAAAATTATTCAAAATTCGGCCTTGTCACCTCAGCTTTCTTTCACATGTACAAAAAAAAAATAATTCCCTCAAAAAGTTCCTGCCTTGCTCTCTCCATGATGCACATTCTGTACATTTCCTGGTGAGAAGGGAAAATTTGAAAAAAAAAAAAAAAAAAGCAGCACAGTAGGTTTGGAAGAAAGTCACCACTTAGGGGAAATGACAGAATGCTATCAAGAAAGTAATACTGAAGTATTTGAAATATTAAAGGAATTTACAGACTACCAAGGAGAAGTTTTCCTCCTGGAAAATGAACTTAGCAAGTGCGATTGGGGGGAAAAAAAAAGAAACACCAGCAAGAGTTAGAATTACTAAAGCATCAAATAAACAGAATTTATCTATATGTTCTAATTCTGAATAGGCAAGTTTATCCTTCCTTCCTCTGAAATGTCATAAAATATTGTTAATTCTCATTTCAAGAACCTCAGTGTAAAACTTTCATGTAGGAATTAATCAGCTTATTTGCTATGGCTCCTTCAGCTGCTCGGTGATGCACGAGAACCACTCCAGTCCTGGGCTTTAGTACTGACAAGCTAACCTCCCACTTCATAAAGATTATTAATTCTTTAATTTCCACTCTGACAGTGTGTTTTAGGTAAGAACTATTTTTTTAGAAATAAAGATATTTTGTATTTTACACTACTTGAAAACTAAAGATTTGGACTACACTGGAATTCCTATCTTCCTTTTGTGAGTGCTGCTTATCCAAAGAACAGAGGAGAGACTGTGAAGTTCTTTAAAAGGGGTGGCAAATGCAGAAAGTCCCAGTTAGTGCTGTAAATATTGTGGGGAAAACGCAGCTGGGAACATTATTTATAGCAAAGTTTAGATACCAGCTACAAGCCATTTTCAGAAGCTGTTCTTATCTATATATCACACCTTGATGCTCGAGTCCTTACAGCTGGATATTTATGAAGGCAATCTAAGTAGTGCCTTGAGTAACAACACTGAGGGAAGGCTTTGCTCTGATAGAAGTACCCCCTTTAACCAACTGCATTTGTCACAAGAGCAGCACAGTGATTTAACACAATCAGCCTTAAATGACAATGTTCCCACAGTATATGTAAATAAACCAGGGCCATTAATTCAGATTTCCAGTAACAGACAGCTGTATTTGGTTAAAAAAAAAAGCGGGGTCTAAAAAGATATTCAAATTGTGTTTCCCTAATTTAGCAATACAAAATCATCCAGTTAAAAATGCCCTGGCACACATCAGAAATGAAACTATAACACCAACAGCAAAATCCTCTCTTGGCAGTGATGATCTATCAGATGGACATTGCATCTACTTGTATCATTTATGTCATTAATAAGGTTTTCTATAAGCTCGTTCTGATCATTTAAAAATACCAGGTAATATGCTGGTGACTTTCTTCCTTCAGCTGTTTATCATTCAGAAAATAAAACATTATGAAAATCTTAAATCACAAATAAAAGCGAACATTTGTTTTAGATTTTCAAGACGTCAGTCAACACACGCAGTGATTCGATAGGTAATTAAAAACAGGCAGTGTCTGGTTTTTTGCATTTTGCTCTGAGTAGACAGAACTGCTGTGACTTCAGGGAGGCAGATGTTACTGATATGTCTGCAGGAATATTTTGGTTCCCAGCAATCACTGGGGACACATTCTGCCCATCCCAGCAGGAATTCGGAGATAACGTGCTAAGGCAGTAGAGTTGTCACAGCCTTGAAAGATGCTGTGTCTTCTCTTTTCTTCTCTGAGTTTCAAGGAGCTTCTCCTACAATTTTGTAGCCAAAATTTAGTAATCCTTTTTTTTTTATTTTGTTTTAGTGCTGTCTGAAAACATCCTATATACCTTCTTTTACCACTCTTTTGTTTTATTAAGGAATTATGACCTTAATTAATGAGAGTAGCATAAAGCTTTCTGCTTAAACATTTAATATTTTCAAAAATCAAACCAATCTTTTATTTGGATGGTGAGATGTACCTGATTGGACAGGTAACTTTCCAATGTCACCAAACTATCTAAAGAGATAAAGAATTTTTTTTTCTTTATTTTCTTTTTAGTTATGAGAAGCTATCAGTAAAGTAATGGGTTTGGGTTTTTTACCTTAACTGAACCAGCATTGCTTGCTAAAACACAGAGCAGTCAGTAGCTGGCTCCAGAGTGACTAGAAACTCACAACATCCATATTTAATAAGATGCTATAGCAGAAATATAGCATACATTCTGTACTTCTATAAGAAAGCAATATTCATTATTCTGCAGATTATTCCTTAATAAATATTTCAGAAACTTGAAGTAGAAAAAACATGAGAATAGCATATATTGTGCTCTTGATAGTTTAAAAGCACTTTTGTTTTCTGACCTATGATGAATCCTTATGTTCTTTTCATTTCTATGCATTTTAATGCCATTATGGGTTTGAAATTCATCTTTTGGTCATTTTGAGGGGATAAAGATATTTGATGTTTAGTTAGCTTGCACAAAGAAGTTAAAAGTCATCTTCCATTAGCATGCCCAGAGCTGACACTTTATTATTATTATTATTAATTATTGTTCCAGATTCCTTGGATACCTTGATGTAAATATGACAATTTATGGACTGGTATCAAGAACAAACTGCCAGAAATGCTCACAAATCCCCCGTTCTGCAAGACAAGGAACTCATTGCTGGGCTGCCACTCTTCTCACTTGAAAAACAACAACAACAACAACAACAAAAATCCCTCCAGCAGGGCGGTTTTTCAGTTGGTTTGTGTAGCTGTGCAAGTACTCTTCACTTAATCACAACAGGCTGTGGGTTGCGTTAATGCAGCTGCTCTGCAGTTCAGATGCACAGAAACTGTTTGTGAGCGTGTGGGCAGGGATTGCCACCACCCCTGGGGTGTGGGCTCAGGTGCCATCCGTGCACAGGGTGGGAATGTGCCACCGGTGTTTGGGAACGT
>VXBT01003886.1:63903-126786 GCA_013400235.1 Oriolus oriolus | reverse complement strand
AAAATCATCATGGCATCAAACTAATAAGATTAAGTTTTGCAAAAAACTTCAGCAATACCAAGATTTCACAATGTGTAAGAAGTTTGTAATATTTTTTGTGTTTCTTACTGACCAATTATTCTTCATCTCAAATGTTCACACCAAGAGATAAAGGTTTGAGGGATGAATTTGATGAACATTTTTTTAGAAGATGCTTTGAAACTTTGCAGAAGCTTAGGGAGAATTCTGACAGAATTTGATTAACATGGGGGAACCAAGATGGGGAAACAAAAATGTCCCATTTAAACATTTTCTAATGTTTCAATTTTTCAATTAAAATTTTTAGATTTTGATTTGAAGATTTTATTTTATGCTTGAAGATATTTTAAAATGCAAGAAGGCATAAAGACTTCTCTTAGTACGCAGCAAAAATTCGACAAATAGAATACAAGGGAATATAAATAAGATATAGTTATACTGCATACCATTTTCCTGAACATTAGTTTTACTTGCTACTTCAGTAGTGCTTTTGGGATGGACTTATGTCCAACAATTTTTAAGGAGAAAAGGTGAAAAGATGAAACCCTATATTAAAACCTCAAAGGTTTTAGAGCCACATTATTACACACCACATTTGCTTCTGGTCTTTTCCTGGTATTAATATGGGATATTATACACAGATAGGTATATGAAATAATAAAGAGAATAGACAACTTCCTTGAAATGTGAGAAAACATGCAGGTTAGAGGGAAATCTGTGTTTAGGGTTGTTGATGGAGACAGAGTTTTTATAAATTAAGGCTATTCACTTATTATAAAAGCTATGGTGAACTTAAAGATTACTGAGATTACAAACATAACCCATAATGCAAATGAGAAAGTCTTTTAAATTCTGTAATAATTCATGGTAAGTATTAATATATTATTTTGAAAAGATTCATCCTGAAATTAAGAATGTTTTAATGTACTTGTCACTTTGACACATCTTGTCAGATTATTACTTAAATTTTGCTTTTTTCCATAACTTCAGTAAGATTTTTATTCTATTATGAAAAACTGTAAATTCTAGCCATAAGTAACTTCTTCCAGCAGAAACTTATCTAATTTGTCTGTAAAGTCCCATGAATATCCTTGATGTTAATGAAAGCATAAATATTCATAATAATAAATAACAGAACAAACTCAGGACCTGATGTAAAGGAAACTGTAAACGGTTAGATAACAAAATGATTGTGTGGGCAAAGGCCTGTATCTCAAAGGACAAAAATAAGGGGACAGTTTCATGATCCTGAAATTAACATCAAATGCTAGCACTGAAGACATAAACATTGCAGGAGATACTGGTAGATTGAATTTTTGGGAAGCTGGGAAATACTTCCAGACCTGCACTGACCAGATATCCTCTTTTATTTTTCACATGTGTAGTTCCCAGAAACTCTGCTCCTCCACCCCGTTTATAGCTGAATGGTTTCCTATTCCCTTACACTGAACATAAAAAACTTTTTCTATTCATAAGACAGTTTTATGCATAAATAAATCTGAGTTTATCTTTCCTTTAATTCCAGATTTGTCTAAGTAGCCTAGATATGACTCTATGAATCTATAGTATTCTTCTGCACACCTTTCTTAAAAAAGATTAGGCTCCAATGGCTCATTCCACTTTGAAATGTAATCAGCATGGTAGGGATCATGGGAGCTCTTTGCAAAAGAAAATTATTCTCTCTGGTCTACTTTAGTAGTTCAACCATGTAAGTTCCATGGTCTTAAAAGGATGATTCTGTGATCAAGACAGAGACATGGTCCAAGGACTTGTCACCTTGGGCAACATTTTATTTTATTTATTTTTTAATATTAGATGTCAATATAGTTTTCCTAATATGGGATACAGAGAGGATAGAAAGACATCACTGTTACCTCCAAAACTGCTGCTTTGGGGTCCTGGGAGAGGAAGGAATAATTTGGACGTATATTTTTTCATCATTTCTGATGTGTGCATGTCTCAAGATATGCAATCACGTTCAAGTTTAAAAATCCATCAATATGCTCTTTCCTTGAAATAAACTTTACTCAACAGAGGAATTTTGTTTTTCTAACAGAAAGGTTACTATCACAGTTTACCTGACTTGGTTTCTGAAAATGCATTCCCTCTCTTTCCTCACTGAATAATGTTGCTTTCTCTCTGACATGCTTCTTTCACTCAAGCATAGATTGCTTTTTTGGTAATGTGCCACAAGAAGCTCATTACCACTGAAGAGTGAGAGTTTTCATTTTATGGTCCCATATTATGGCACACTTTTCCCATTCCCATCTGCTCACCTAAAATTTCTGATAAATTAATATCTCTGCCAGAGAAAAGTTATTTACCTGATCTTTCGGTTAAGTAATTGTTGCCTCACTGAAGAGTTCACACTGTTTTCTCTCACAAACAGTATTTCTCAGTCTGGGTTGCTATTAATTACAGAAGTACTTCTAGGTATCTATGGAAACTTAAGCTCTGTTTAGAAAACAGTGACTGTTTTATATACCCTGTAAGGAAGTCCCTCTATGAAGTGTGAAAGGAGCTTCTGTACAAGACCTTTTATCCCCTTAACCTTGGTAATGTTCAGCTATCACTTTTCAGCAAGATAACCATTTGGAAAAGCTCCTTCTTTTTTGAAATGACCTAGAAAAAGCCGCAATGCACAGCACAGGGAAATGTGCATTTAATCAGCTTGTAATATTTTTTCTTTCAGGATAGAGAACAACTAGCAAGGACAAAGTGGATTACAAAGACAGCCTGTGATTCATATAAGACACTAAACAGCACTAAGGAGTGCATTTGTAGCACAAACCCTGGACTCTCAGAAGTTATATGAAAATTGTAACACTTCTCATAGCAGTGTGCTGTGATCACATCTTTCAGAACTCTTATGTCTGCCATCAATGAAATCCTGGAAACAGAGAACTTGAAGAAATATTCAGTCCTACTCCTGGATTAACCATTTTCTTTTATGAGTTTATTTAGATGGAGAGCTTTTCTTCTCTTTTAAGTAATCCTTTCATTCATAATGCTAACCTGCTAAACACTCCCCAAAAGCTTATTCACTACTGTTCCAGAGGTCTAACAGAATTAGTAAGGTAAAATTGAATCTCAGAGGTGGGAATTCAGGCTGCATCAGCTTTTGACTGGAATATGTTAACCTTTTGTGCTTCTGATGAGAAAGAATAAAAATATATTGGTAGCCAATTAAACTCGAAAAATACCAGATTAAAGGTTAAATACTAGTGTTTTCAAAATTAGTCCAAAAGATAATACGCCTAAGCAGTGAGCTGAAAATCAGGAAAGCATTACAGATTCACTTTGCGTAAACTGTAGCAACATTCTGTGTCTGCGGATTAATGAATGTTTAACCAAGATGAGTTACAGTGACTCTCTTACGTAAGTCAAAATGACAGTCAGATTTCTACCAAATTAATTCATTACCATCAGTAAATGAATAGCTAATGAATTTGGTATTGAGGATCCCTTACATTAATAGTAAATCCATAGGGAAATATCCAAGTAGAGCCTTGTAAAGATTTTACTGAAAATGCAAATCAAATCAAAAAGACTAAGCAGGCTAAGCAGACTAAATACATTGTCAGTTCCTGGAGAGGCACGGCTAGATAAAACAAAAGGAAGAGGAGAGTCTTTGGAATTATTTGATACATAAACAACAGAATAGGATAACCTTTCTTTATGAAAAGTGAAAAGGGAAAGAAAGTGAGCAGCTAATCCATTTGATTACAAGATATGAAGAAGTATCAAATCAGCCGCAAGCCTTGGCTTTAGGAAAGATTAAATAAAAGTAAGAGTAAAAGATTTGTGACCTGGCTCTCAAAGGTCAGAGTTTAACACTGGAAATCCAGCAAGATTATCCATTAAGGAGCTCAATAGCTGTGTTTGTTCAGGTTGGCTGACAGAGATGAGGTGAAGAATTCCATTTCTTTCTTCAGTACTGCTGTCAGGACTAGAAATCAGGACTTCACTTGAAAATGAGACTATAACAAACCATTTAGGCCAACCATTCACACCTGTCAGTCTATGATAAGGAATTTCCTGAATAAGCAAAGTAACAAGCAGTTTTGATAGGCTCACTCAAGAAAAGAGTGAACAGACTAAACTCACACTAAATGCCTAATAAAAAGGGAAAATATCTTCTCCAGAAATTAAAACCAGAAAAAAAACATAAAATTTGCATTTATGGTGATGTGACCTTGCCCAACCACACACGAGAAAAACCTGAAAACAAGTCATTAAGCCTTCCATTCCTGTCTGTACATCAACTTTACAAGATCACGATTAGATCTTCCTTCAGTGAAAATTGCTAATATATCAGTACTGACCAAACCAATTCAGGGCTCAGTGGAAACAATGGTGATGAAAGACTTCACACCCAAAAACTAGTGATTATTCAGAAGTAAAAACAAAATGCTACATCATGTTAAATTTATCTTCTTTCAAATTTAGAATCCAAATATTTTGTTTAAAGAAAGATAAACACAACATGTGGTAAAAACATATTAACTTTTCTCAAAATCAGAGCATGATTTTCCAGTGTACAGATATAAGAATTTTTACCAATCCAAAATTGTTTGAAATCTCATCTTGAGGAATACTTTTAGTATTTCCTTTCTTTAGGTTTTTTTTCCTTAGGAACATAGGACTTGAAAGAACCTCATAAGTGGTAGCCACTTCATCATAAGTGAAAAATGCTCCCCAGTAAAACTGGAAAGATTGTTTTTTCCCCCTGCTTCAGATTCTGGCAGAATTAGAATATCTTTGCTTTGTTTATTCTAAACCTTCTCTTAGTCTTTGGCTAAATTTTATTCAATATTTACTTGTATCCAGTTGCTATTGCACCTGCACCATTATCAGACTATACTTCTGGGGAAATAAAAAAAGAGCAAGGTTAAATGAAAAAAATCGTGTTCGGTATTTTAAAACATATTTAGAATAAAGATAAAATATTCTGGAGATGCAGGTCAATTAGGAAAGGTAAAAGGACCATATGAAGACCTGAAAGAAAATCTCAAGGAAGTGAAGGTGCCCCTAATGTTTTGCTAAGTGACATTGAATGGTGAAATTTGAACTACTATCAGCTGCTTTTCACAAGGAAGTTGTTAAGTCCCAATTTATTCTTTATTTTATTAATGCAAGTAATTACAGCTTCCACCATAACTTTCCATGTATCCACAAGCAAGTCTCATAGCATTTTTTGTTTTCTGCCTGAGAAGCTCAAACAATAATGTGAGACCCAACAACACAGCTCATCCATTGTAAGAGTCTCAGATGACCGTGCTGATGGTTGTGGCATTTCTTGGACTGAAATTCATTACATTGTCACAACAGTTCAATAAATCAAAAGAAACGTGTATACCCCAAAGGGTAGAGGTTCTTTTGAATACTGTTCCAACTATACTCTCTGCATTAGAGCCGAAGGTCAAGTTTTCCTCCCCCTCCCCCACACTCAAACGATAAAACTTGTGGTGCCATTTGAAATGAGGAATGAAAAGCTACAAGCTGTGAGAATGCAGCAAGACACCATACAAATAGACTTAGAGGGCACAGAGAAAAGTACTTTGAGATGCTTTAGCTCTGGAAAAGCTTCAGCTGAAAATAAAGGCCACTTTGTGACTCACTATATAAAACACACAGCCCACCAGAGCCCCTGGACTTTATCGTGGATCCAGATGGAAGTCCACAGAAAACATTTCCTGGAAACCATTCTTCAGGTTTGATATCGTGTGCCATGCTTTGTCTATAAGGAAACTCAGAGCTGTTAAGACACCAAAAATGCCAAGTGTATTTAGATCTTCAAGGACTAGGGTATGTTTGGACTGAAATTATAGATTCCTCTCCACATTTTCAGAAATGCTCTAATCTAAAACATCAATAAATGAAATTAAGCAGAGATGGGTACACCTGGGGCCGAAACCAGAACATTTTTCTGAAGCAGGCAAACGAAGTTTGTAGAATGTAATATATTTTGATCATATTCATTTCAAGAGCTGAAACTTTGAGTCTCTTTTTGGCATAAAATCTAAAATATCTAATACCAGCTGAACACTCTAGAATATTCCATCAGCTTGGCACAGATAAGAACATGTAAAATGCAGAGAATACTTGGGATGTTGGGTCATGGGAATTGTAAAAAGATTTTGCAGATTCAGCCCAGAAAGGGCTCTCAGAGGCTTTAGCTGCCTAAATATAGTAGTCATCTGTATGAATCCACAGACTGAAATTTTTAGGGGTCTAGTAATACTTGAGATTTAGACAGATTTTTAAGATAACTGGATGGTTCATTCTTTCCAGTTCTTTCAAGTATATTTTACAAAAAAAAAAGGTGGTAGAATTTCCTAACTATAGACTTGTGTGTCTTATACTGACATAATCTCTCTAGTCCTGTATTTGGAAACAATTGACCTATCAAGAGCTTTAAAAAAGAAGAGGAAAAAATAAGCCTGAGGCAAACACCTGCTGCAACAAATTTCAACACACAGGAGCAAAACTTGGCAAAGATATAAGCAATTTAATACAAGATTTTTAATGGGGAGTGTCAGTCAAGTTTAATTTTATGTGTTGCTATCAACTCCACCTGTAATTAAGAGTATTCCACTCTGTTCTTCAGCTACATAATCTTTTCCTTCATTTAACTAGAGTGACTCATATAGGAAACATCATACATCAAGATTCTCAAAGAAGAGGGTTGATTTATGAGGGCAAATATCTCTCTGTATTTCCCCAGACTGAAATACCTAATTTTGACTTGCTCAGCAGTCTCTATTCTCATTTAACGCTTACAACTTGTCTGAAATGTATATAACATTTAATGGAGGAATTAAAGTACTTTTCTGAACTTTCCTGGAGGGCATGAAGCAGAACCCTACATGTACATATGGTGTTAAACCTGCGATATATTGCCTAGTACAACTAATTTAAAAAAAAAAATCATAAATTTCAGTGAGTTATCGGAACCTTGCATTTAGGAGAGATACAGGACTTTGTGATTGCTTTTGTTGAACCTCTTGAGGTTTCTGTTCCTTCTCTCTTCAGCATGTTAAAGTGTTCTGTGCACACAAGGAAACTAAAACAAGGAATTAATTCACTGCTTCCCATGGCAGGCAGGCGTTCAGCCATCCCCGGGAGAGCAGGGCCCCATCACATGTAATGGGTACTTGGAAAGACAAATGCCAGCACTCCAAATGTCCCCTCAGTTCCTCCTTCTTCCCCTCACTTTGTATACTGAGCATGATGTCACTTGGTCTGGAATATCCCTTTGGTCAGCTGGGGTCACCTGTCCCCCTGTGTCTCCTCCCAACTTCCTGTGTACCCCCAGTACCATCACCAGTGTGGCACCATAAAAAAAGCAGAAAAGACCTTAAATTTCATAAACTCTGCTCACCGATAACTTAAATATCTCTATATTAATAACCCTGAGTTCAGCAGAAATCCAAAACACAGCCCCATGCCAGCCACTCTGAAGGAAATTAACTCTTCCCAGCCCAAATAAGCAAGCACACTATCATGAATGGACTCCTGTACATACCCATTCCTCAGTTACCTGGAGATACTGCTGGCCTAGAGAAATGGATTTCCTTCCATAGATTTAGCCTGACCTATGTATGTATTTGCCACTTGCCAACCCATTCATGACTAGGTTGTCTGATGTACAGTATTTTTTCTTGTGTATAATTAAAAACTGTAACACTTAAGGTAATATTCAACTCTCTTTTGCACAGGATTAAGGAATTGTGTAGGATCTAACCCACTGCATTATTACTATATATAACATTGTCTTCCATATTTTATTCAAGGCTGAAGCTAAAACTGAAATGTGTGATTTAAAAAAAAAAAAGTTAAAAAAACTTTGGAACGTACTAACATACTCTGTTTTGAAACTCGCAGTTAGATGCTTCTGTGCATATTATCTGTTTCTCCATCATTGCTTGCAGTCAAAATTATGTTGATTTTCTCTGTATACATTTGTCTGGGAACTCTAATTACACTTTACCATATTACCTTTGGGGAAAGCATAAATCATCTGCATCATATTCTGTGTAGGAATTATGCTGCTAACTTGGTTATTTAAGAGGACTCAGGACAGCCCTTACTTCAGTGCCTCTTAAAATATAACTAAAGTGTAATAAATGTTGAGTTTCTAGGAATTTTTGTGACATCATCACATATTGTAATGATGTGATTATTCATCATATGCTAGAGTCATAATTACATTCTAATTATGCAAGGAGAAGTATTTATACTAAAACAGGCAATTAGGTGTAATTACACTAATGATGTAAATATGCAAGAATTAACTGAAATTGATTTGAAAAGGAACTAGGGAAATGTATACAAATAAAGCACATTTGATGGCTAAAAAAAGAGTAAACCTCATTATTAAATGTTAAGTCTTAATTATGTACTAGGAACATCATGCAAGGAAATGCCCCAAGGTCATTTTTCCCCCCAGAGCTCCTACTCAATGTTGCTCTATCCCTCAAGGAGAGTGAGAGATTATTTGGGGGTTTTTCCAGATTTTTTGAGACATGGACAGGGAATCCCCTACGAATGCTCTCCAAAAGAAGTATCTATGGCTATCTATGTGGTTAGTTATTACATAGTGCAATTATACTCATATATTTCATATTTTGCCCCCCTAAAATTGGATTTGTTGCATACAGGTACCAGGAATGTAAATTCTTACTTTGTCAATATTTGCTTTCTAGCTTGACCACTTTCTTATTCTGAGATCCCTGTCTTATGCCTTTCCTTCCTTGTTTACCACAGAGCACTAGATAAATCAAAATTATGTTTTAAGAAAATCCTGGCCTAAACTGCTTCACCCTGCTGTTACCACATAATCTGTAGTAAACCTTTCAGAATTTGCTTCTACTTGGTATTATTTGGATTTACGTGAAAAATCACTAATATTTCCAGTATAGGTTTGTTCACGTGAATCGCAGTTTAAACCAAATGTGCTTGTGTGAAATGCTCCTTAAGAAAGCAAATGAGTAATTTCTTAATCATCATAAAAAAGAGTCTATAGAAAAGTAAATTTTTTCTGAACAAAGTTTTCAGTGTTCCAGAGCTATGGGTAAATTGTACATTTAGTGCACACATTGAGAAGTGTATAGCAGCTACATAAGTGTCTGAAAACATGGTGTATATAAAGGTACACATATATTTCATACACATATACACGAACACTCAGAGAGTCCCTACTAAGGAACTCAGCACTTTCACTCTTATTAATTATTAAAGTTGTTGATTTCAGGCAGAGATGCCCTGCAGAGAGATCTCAACAAATTATAGAACAGGGCAATCACCAACAGTAAGAAGTTTAACACAGAAAACTGTCAGGTTCTGCGCCTGGGATGGGGCAACCCTGGATGTACAGGCAGACTGGGGAATGAGAGGCTGGAAAGCAGCGCTGTGGAAAGGGACCTGGGGGTCCTGGTTGACAGAAAGTTGAATATGACTCAACTGTGCCCTGGCAGCCAGGAGGGACAACCATGTCCTGAGGGGCATCAGGCACAGCATCGCCAGCCGGGCAAGGGAAGGGATTGTCCTGCTCTGCTCTGCACTGGGGCGGCCTCACCTCGAGTGCTGGGGGCAGCTTTGGGTGCCACAATATGAGAAAGAAATTAAACTATTAGAGAGTGTCCAAGGGAGGGCTACAAAGATTGTGAAGGGCCTTGCGGAGAAGCCGTATGAGGAGTGGCTGAGGTCACTTGGTCTGTTCAGCCTGGAGAAGGGGAGACTGAGGGGAGACCTCACTGCAGTTACAACTTCCTTGTGAGGAGAAGAGGAGGGGCAGGCACTGATCTCTTCTCTGTGGTGACCAGTGACAGGACCTGAGGGAATGGCCTGAAGTTGTACCAGGGGAGGTTCAAGTTGGATATCAGGAAATGTTTCTTCACCGAGAGTATGGTTGGATCCTGGAACAGGCTCCCCAGGAAAGCAGTCACAGCACCAAGCCTGACAGAGTTCAAGAAGAGTTAGAAGTGTTTGGACAATGCTTGCAGACACATGATATGATTCTTGGGAATGTTCTGTGCAGGAGCAGGAGTTGGTATCAATGATCCTTGTGTGGGTCCCTTCCAACTCAGTACATTCTGTGATTCTGTGATTCTGTCAATTGTCAAAACTCTTTTTGGCTCACCAGAATGAATGGATTGTCCAGAAATGCTGCTAACAAGTATTCTCCTGGGGGAACATAATTTCTATTGTTCTTTTGTGCTTTTGGTCAGCTATGGGCCCAGTGAAATGCTATTAAATATTGTAAAATATTACAAAGAAAAATAACTTCAAGCTTTTCCATTTTTACTTTATTCTAGCCACACAATAAGTTTATGAAGTTGTGATGTGATCATCAGTTCAAAAACACTTTTAAATCTCAGCATGAATCTTTATCAGTCATTACTCTAGAAAAGGGCGATTACATCTGTCTCTGAGAAGTGTAACACTAAGAGAAATGATCTCTCAGCACAATTTTCAGATCATGACCTGGGCTGTCTTGACACAAAATTGAAAACTTATGCTGCTACTTCAGCCCTGATCTCCTTTGTTCTCTGTTTCCCAAACCTGAGAAACAGCAGATGCACTGTGGTAGACGGATGGCTGACCCCTGTTCTGCACTTTTGTATTTCTCTTGTGCATCTGCACTGCATCATTCTGTTTTACATCTTGTAGCTGTAATACAACCTTTATTCCCACCAGGTACTTTGCTAAATCTCAAGGAAGAACAGGGAGGCTGCTGTCAAAGCTCTTCTCTAGTACTTAAAATGCAAGTCTTTTTAAAGTGGTAAATTGAAATGCACATAATATAACAGCATCTGTTGCAAAAAGCAGCTGAACTTGGGCTCAGCAAGAGTTGTTGAATATTTGAAGTCCAGTTTCTTAAGGAAGCCGTCTAGTCATTGCCCATCTGTGAGCTCTTTCCTCTCTACCCGCCTCTGAGCATAGTAATGAATTTCAGTGATTTGTGAAAACAGATAAGAAATTACAAAGCTAATTAAACTGTCTCAGAAGGTCTTTCAGCTGGGCTGATGCAGGACTTAAAACTCACCTCCTTACTGAAATACAGGCAGCAAACTTCTCTATAAGTAATTATTCTCAGGACTAATACCTTGATACTGCCCTTAACAATAAAAGAGAAGGGGAAGGCTAACTGGCAAGAGGCTCAAATCTATAGAAAGCCAGATTTCTTCAGTGCCTGTAGTGTTTCACTACTGCTTGTGACTCATGTTACTGAACTGTTCCCTATTACACTTTTTACAGGATTCTACAGTTTCAGCTGTCAGATATGTAAATCTATATCTTCAGGGTAAGGTTTCAATTCCAGGGCAACACTTTTTCTGCATGCATAAAAATGTTGTGGCTAAGTCCACAGCTGAAACATTACAGACTGAAGAAATTTTTTTAACAGTGCAAAGTTAAGACAAATAAGGGAATATACATCATGACAGGCAACCTGAATTCCCAAATCATTTAAAAGTTTAAACTGATACAGAGGGGTTTTCTGTTTGGTTGGGTTTATTAATATATACTGACTTTCAATTTTTTTTTGCTTTAAAAAATTGTGATTAGAAAAAGAGTTCTTATCTACTTCTTCTTTACTAACCAGCAGCAAAATTACGTTTCTAAGAAGTTACTCCCTGGGAGAGGAAAAGGGCAATTATTTTCTAAAGAGTTCCTCTTATTCAAATCTCTTTAATTCAAGAATAATACTTAGCAGTAGAAAACTGAAAAGTAATTTTGATAACAGAAACTAAAGACAAAGAAAATTACTGCATAAATGTAAGTGGATTTGAATTTGAAATAACGCTTCTTATTTCAAATCTGAAAATGTTCTACCTCAAAGGTTTTCTTTTTCAGTGTACTATACAGCCAGATTATGGGAAGGCAAAGAATATATGATGAGAAATCAAGGGCACATGGAAAAAGGAATCAAAAAAGTGCTGTATTTTGCCATAGGAGCTTTTTCTTCATGAAGCCAGTAGTGATGGAATTTGCATTTTTAAAAAATATGACAGTTCAAATATTAGTTACTGTTACATTTTTGAAATAACAGGATATAGCCAGTACAAGCCAAGAACCTAAAAGTAGACATTATTTTCATCTTTAAATGCCATTAACTTCTCTTAGAGCAAAAAGACACTTAACATTACTTATGCTTTAATTTTTGATTGGCACACATGTCTCAGCCTTGCTCATACAGATACAAAATTGACACTGGACTAAAGACAGTGAGGGATGACACTCATGATATGCAAAGTTAGATCATATTACAAATGGATCTCAACAGCTCTGGTTGAAGTTGTTTTACCGGGTATGTTCCACTTATTTTCTAGTCTGTTCCGAGTCAATGCCCCAAAAAGATTTCATTAGAGGAAGAACAAACAGAAAGTAGTTGCTTCCTTGAGGCTTTGCAGCACCTAGGTCTAATGTATCCTGTAGAATTCTTTACTATTTGCAATGTTGGCAGTCTTTCAGCCTTAAGGAATTAACTACCATGATGTTGGCAGGAGATAAGGTGTGGAAACAAAAGGGCAAGAACATCTTCATCAGAATACTTGAACAAAAGCTGTTTGGGAGCAGAGCACGATTCAACAGCTGATTAGTTAGAATGGCTTCCTAGGAGGTTAGATGATTTGGTTTTCCATGTTTTAATGCTTGAGCAGACTATAGATTAGCTACAGTGAATGCCAACTGTAATTTGGCTACTGTAATTTCATTACTTCTGCCAAAACCTAATAAATCTATTTGGGAAAAAGCCTGAGTTGAAATCACATCCATCTCAGGAACATTCTATGTGCACTTGAGCAAAAGGAGAAAGACAAGCAGAAACACTTCTTTCAGAAATTCACTTTCTAAAGAAAGAGTGACATGCAGAGAGCACCCACAGCTATGATTCACAAACAGAGATGGAGTTTCACCTTCTAACCAGTCACTTGGAATGCTTTTGTGGAGTGCAGTTACAGCATGATCTTTCCTCTGCATTTCTTATAGGATAACTTATGAGGATTCTTTTTGCCCTTTGAGTGTATGATGTTCTTGGCCTAAAGTGGTTTATTTCCTAGTCATGGAGGGACCTCAAAATCTAAATTTGCATCCTGCAAGGTGCTAAGGAGATGAAGAGCTGTAACACAGCATTTTGTCACTTCTTTCTTTCTTTTATGAGCTGAGACCCGCTGTTTAAATGTGATTGATATTCTTTTTTTTTTTACCACCAGAAACATATCAGCTACAGGGCAACCCTCTCTTTCAACATCTGTTCAGCATATTACTCATATATTCAGATTTTCCTGCTCACTCAGCATGTTATAGCTCATTACAATACACTAAATATTCTTCTGCAATGAACAGAAGGGGTTCACAGGCTTCAAGTCTGCTGGTTCCAGCTACAGACGATCCTAAATCCAAAACTCAGTTTTGACCACTGTGACTTCAGTTGTGGTTTCTCTCATATAGTTTTTCACTGGAGTCTTACTACCAAGATAAAATGTCAAACTGAAAAGATCCCTTAAATCATGCCACAGTACATGTGGCTCAAGATGAATGAGGTACAAACTCCATGCAAAGCATCATTATTCTGTTGAGATACTCAACATTCAAACTGGCAGAATGATCGTTTTTAGACAATCTTTATAGCAGTATGAGAACATCAATGCAAAGGATTTTTCACTAATTATTAGTTTGATTTCATAAGAAGACAAGATTTGTCTCTGTCTAGTCCTTTCTTGCTTCTCCTTCTATATTTTACATAAGTATTGGTCAGCCTTGATCAAATCTTGAACAAAAGAAAGGAGGAATGGTCTGAAAAGTAAGTTCTTGCAATGTGGGTTGTAAAATCTACTTGGAAAGAACTAGCTGGCCGAGAACCTTAGACAGACAGCCATCTAGTTAACATGAGTCACTCAAGATAAAACAAAGTACATAGCATCTCTTTCTTATATATCTAAGCCACGTATTGCAGAGAAGTTTTGTCACAGTTTTTTATGCCACAGAAGTTTTTTATGTGGAAAGCACACTTTAAATTGGAGGAGTTTTATTATCATTATTTCTTTTATACTTATATTGGTTTTAGTTATTCAGTTTCACCTCTACTGCTAATATAGATCTCAATTCAACATTGCCTACTTGCAGGCATAGTTGATATCCAAGTATATTAAAATACACTAGTTGTAGACCACTATTTGAAGAATTTTGTACTGGTTTTGTCTTCGTAATAGCTGATAAAGGGCTGTTTTGGATTTGAGTTAAAAACAGTATTGGCAGCACAGGGATGTTTTAGTTACAGCTGAGCAGCACTGACAGAATATCAAGACCTTTCCGCTTCTCACCCTAGCAGTGAGTGGGCTAGGAGTGTACAAGGGGACACAGCTGTCCCCAACTAGGGTATATTCCATACAATATGACTTCATGCTCAACAGTAAAAGCTGGGGTATGAAGGGAGGAGATGTTTGGAGTTATGGTGTTTTTATTTCCAAGTAACAGTTACATGTGATGGAGCTCTTCTTCCCTGGGGAGGGCTGAGCACCTGCCTGCTCATGGGAAGTGATGAATTAATTCCTTGCTTCACTTAGCTTTTCTTGTGTCTGCAGCTTTTGTTTTACCTATTAAATTGTCTGTATCTCAACATATGAGTTTTCACACTTTAACCTTCCCAGACCTCTCTCAACCCCCATGGGGAAGAGTGAGCGAGAGGCTGTGTGGAGCTGAGCTTCCAAACCACAAGAATGTGAGTATTTCTATGGTGATGTGCATAACTTTCGTTTGTTATTCTTCTAACTACAGAGAATCATAGCATTAGTTATGTAATATTTTTAATTTATCTTTCTTTTGGTTTTCCTCCTAGGTGAGTTTGGTTTTCAGGTTTTCAAACAATCATAAGTTAGAATCCATACTATGTTTCATTTAGTGAGATACAGTGCACTACATTGTACAAAGTAAAAGGGATTATGTACAATCTATATTGTAAGTCTGAAGCATACCTTGAACCTTAACACTTTTAAATATAATTTACACTTTAGTTCAATATCTGCATTCTACTACAGTTCATACTGAAACTATTGTTAGGAAGGAAACACTGCCCTTTCAAAGTTCCTAAAGATTTATGTTATTATGTCTGCCTTGCATCTCTTTCTCTCCATTTTTGTTTTTGACCATCTTTTTATTGTCTATAGCCATGTTCTGCTCTTGATCACATGCGTGAGTATCTAATAATATAGCTAATTAAAAAGGAGGGTCTATGAGGTATAATATTTTCTTCGTATTTTATCACAATTTCTATAATTGGTTCTCCATATATGCATTTCTCTTCATAAAATGTATTATTTAGAAAACAAAGTGAAACAAATCTGTGTTAAGAAGCCTGAGTTGAATATAATAAAAACAAGTCTTAAGTATCCATTGTGAAACCCATTGTCACATGTAAATTATGTTAGCCACTGAACAACTACATCGTCAAGCACTTGTCCCCCATTACTTTTACAAGGAATTCTGTGTATTCAAAAACATTAGCAGAAAGTGCTACACTTGGCATATGTAACTGAAATGACAGAATACATCAGCCATAATTCCTTCTATATAACCTTTAAATATCACAACTACAAAATACTGTCTGAAAATTAAAAAGTAGTTATCCTGTGGTTTTCAGGTGATAAATATGCAATTTTATTAGAAACAGTGACAAAAAGACACAAACTTGGAAAACCTTTCTTTAGCATACAAGACAGTAGAATTACACAGATATGCTGGAATCTATGTACAGTGATTTTTCTTTTAATCTAAGGTCCTGAGTGACATACTGTAAAAGGATGATCTGTGAAAATCACAGAATAGCAGAAAGCTAAAATGCATATTTTTTTTTAATCAGCTCACATAATTTGTCCACTAAGATATAGACTCAAATAATGAGGTTACCAGGTATTAAAATCATACAGGCCAAGAATGCTAGCTGTGGTCAAATGATTTTCTCATCAGCGTTAGACTACACATGCAAAGGTTTTGGCCATTGTGTTCTCAGCTGGCAGCTACCAATAACATCTGGGCCATTAACATCAGAATTAGTAATCTAGGGAATTGTTCCTTCTGTCACTTCCAGCTAATACTGGACTCCAATTAGGACTCTTCCAAGCCCACCTGCAAAAATGTCTATGCGATTCAAATATCCAAATGTCACAGATTGTGGAAGGTTATATGAACAGAAAATAAGAACACAGCTACCTGGAATATTCTGTATGTTCTGGGTGTAGGAAGCATTCCTGCTGTTAAGCCTTTAGCAAATTACTATGGTGACCATTTCTTTAGAGAGAGATCTCAAAAAATTTTATCACATGGAAGTTTCTTGAGTGCAAGTCTGCAGAGAAAAGCAGAAGTTCGCAAAAGTAAATGACAAAAAAAATACTCACACCTTTGTTAGATGATTTCCCTCTCCAAGAACCACTTCTGTGACATGTAGCACTTAGACAGCAAATGCAGAAGCCACAGAGAAGTAGTTATTTATATAAGGTTTTGCTTTTAGTTAGATATTAACAACATAAAAATCTTAAAACTCGCAGGTGATTAAGACAAAACTACATTCTCTACAGAACTATCTTTCTCAAAAGAAGTGGTAATTGCCACTTTTCCTTGTCCTCTTGCCATGTGTTTTGTTTTAAAATAAATGTAGACATTCTGGGACCACTGTTATGATTTTTATAACATCACAAGGCCTAGAGCCTTCATTTCTCCCAGAAATAGTTAACAATTGAAATAACAATGTGATACCGCATTTGTAGCTCTGGTCCATCAGTGGTACCACTGTCCTGCTCTTCCCTGAATGCATTTGCTCAGACAGTAGAGTTTACATTACAGCTGAACTGGGACGGGTTGTTTGTTTCTTTGAGAAGTTTCATATAAGCGCACATTTGTAGATATGTTAAACCCCATGATAAGTGGATGAGTGAATGAAAAGATTTTCTTCCAGAAGGTTTTGGGTCTGTACTTGTCCTATATCTGGGATTTTGAAGCCTTATTCTTCCAACCCGATCCATCTCCTCTTCTATCTCCATTCAGCTTTGTCTCACAGTTGACGTGAACTGATTTTTTTGCTATCTCTTTGATTGGCCAATAGGGTCAATGAGACCTGTGAATGATGGAGAAAAATCATTGGACTTTTTATGATCTTTTGTTAACTTTTGGGTATCCTGCTGTTGGCCCTGATTTCACTGCCTATGCCTACCAGGCAATTAATGAGCTCAAGAGAAATACAGTGCATGTTGCTGATGT
Source organism: Oriolus oriolus (assembly GCA_013400235.1). Taxonomy (NCBI): domain Eukaryota; kingdom Metazoa; phylum Chordata; class Aves; order Passeriformes; family Corvidae; genus Oriolus; species Oriolus oriolus. The sequence goes on along the minus strand of VXBT01003886.1, from coordinate 109,512 downwards.
AGTCCAGGACAAGATATACTTTTATCTTCAGTGTTTTTGCTTAGGAGACATTTTTTATTATCTTTTTCTCCTCCACTTCAACCCAATTTGGAAGGTTCCCAGTTGCATAAGGCTCAGACATCTACATGAAAGCTGCAAAGTAGTTTCATTTCACCTAAATAGTGAAGCTACATAACATCTCGTCTTCTGAAATAACAAGATACTTACACTTTGAACTTTAAACTTGAATGAGGCAGAACATCATGCTGAGAATACAAATTTCTGTAATTTGATTTCAGAACAGTACATTCATTTCATTTGCAAGTATACAGAAGAGAGAACACTGCAGTCAATTATGGTCAGATGTTTTGGAATTTGTTTTGACTGGTGAAATACACTGTATGATGATTCCAATGTGCATGACAAACTTGTACAATACTATGTTGCCAGACATGGAGGAAAAGGAGAAGAAAAAAAAAAGGATTCAGTGGCAAAAGTGAGAACTTATATGTAGGGCAAAAAAGTATAGTTCACAGCTGTGAGGAGTCCTGATTTGGATGTTCTGGCGTCTGCTATAGAATGGGATAAGGAAAGTCCTATTGTTCAATAAATCAAATTTCTGTTAACTGAAGGCAGGGTCGGCTGTCAGCCAACAGGGGGAATATTTTTCTTTGCTGAAATCTCTTTCTATGCCTAATCAGGGAAAGCAATCTTGTTCAACTTGTCAAACAAATACTTTTGGACTTTAAACTGGTAGGCAAACTTAAATGGCCTCACGTTTCTTTAGTTTCACAAATTCAGATGTCTGAGGTACTTTTTGTTATTTTACTGATGGCTGAAATGTATTATTACAAACAACAAGTTTAATAACAATAACATAACAGTAAAAAGAAATTTCCAGCTGAGATAAATGGATGGAGCTTTACCAAATGCTTGTTACTACACTGATTTGCCAGCTGTTTACCTGGATTTTTATAGAAACACCATAAAAGCAAGGCAAAAGGATTCATATGAGAATGTCAAGTACTTAAACCAATGACTTGTTTCTCAGTACCTTGCTTCAATACTTTTGCACATAGATTCCCAGGGGAATCAGGTCCCTATCTTTCCAAACAAAATTATTTTGAAGGCACAAAATGCAGCATCTCTGAACACTAATTGACTGGTGCTATCATCAGTTAAATTATAGCATGATTTGTATTAGTGTAAATTACAGTGGAGAATGAGGATCTTGTGCCAATAGAACGAGACCTAGACTTAAGGAAATTCACATGCTTTTTCCATCTTTGCCACTGATATTTTTGTGAACCCTTGGGCAAGTCGCAGGCACTTAGTATACCATACATTGTACTTGGTAAACTTATTTATCAAATTTTTTCTCTCTCATGTTGCTCCTTTAAAGGAGCAGTGTGAGACTTAATTCATCAGCAGCTCTTGGAAACCATTCATGTACAGGGATCATAGAACTAAGAGGATTATAATGCTTTATAGGCATGTTGCACTTATGTACCACTGTCTGTGAGAAATAATGTGCATCTATCAGTTAATCCATCTCCAAAAAGTTCCTATGACTGAAAATATTTCAGTGGTGTCTTTGATTCTTTCTCTAGAAAGATAAAAAGTGAATTACCTGGACTAAAAAACATTGGGGGAAAAAAATGAAAAAAGGGAGAAGAAAGTGCAAAACAGGTGAAAATGCTTGAATATTTGATAGATAGATATCTGTCACATTGAAAACTATCAAATATTGCCACTTTGCTGTGTCTTTGCACCAACCATTTACATCCTCCAGTTGCTATAAGTTGAAGTCTCACTTTTGTGCAAGTACCAGGGTGGGAAATTGAAGGCTTACTATGTTCTTCCCCATTTAGTCACATCCTAGTAAGTGGAATAATTTTATCTTTTTCATTAAACGTCTACTTGATTTCCTTAATCAGTTTTTCCTTTTTGTTCTAAATGGAAGGAAAGATGGGTGAAAGCCCTCCATTGTAGTGGTAATTTACTTTTAATAGTCTTTACTGTTGAATTCCCTAGCAGCTGAGGAGAGTATTTGTGTTGTTACAGAATATCAATTAGAATTTTTGACTGCAGAGAGTACATAGCAAAAACTGTACCTTCTTTATAAGAGTCTACATATGTCAGGTAGGATGTTACCACTTCATTACACGATGCCTGGTAAGCATGAGTAGAATTACTAGTGTCCCTTGAAAAGGAAGCCCAAATCTCAACAAACCAACACCTGAAAATGTCAGGAATAGGCAGCTAAAAATTTAAACTGTTAGATTCAAATACTTTAACTGCCTTGGGGCTTATTATAATTTATAATTCTTGAATAATAATCATTTATATTTATTGAATATTGAGTGACTATAATTAACATTAAAATTAGATGCAAAAAAGTGGTTTAAACTTTCCAAAAATGTGTTTCTCGTTATGTATCAGAATTCAGAAAATATTAATTCTTTAGTGCAGTCATTCTTGAGACAGCTTATTTATGTCATATAAAAGAAGATATACTTTCTACTATTAATAATATACCAAAAGGAATTGCCACATGGACTCTGAGAATGAAAAAAAAAGCCCTATTTTTAAACAATCTTCAGTGTGAAATTCTTCTGTCCTGAATCACATGGCTTTACACCTACCATAAAACATGTAGTTACTCAACGCATTTAAACATTAATAGATGATATCCACAGAAATATGATAGTTGGCTTTGGAAATTCATGGAGAATAAATTTGTTCTTCAGGGTAAAGTCAAATTTCACATGTTAGTATTTACAGTATAGTTATTCTTTGAAAACTACTTATTCTTCACCTAGCAGAGTTACTGAATGCAATAGCATTGAGTTTTAACTAAATGAATTCAGTTCTTATTTTACTAGAAACTAGAATACTTTGCAAGTGTTGCCCAAATCAAGATGCTTCAGCATAACAAGAAAAAATTTGAAAGATATAAGCAATTAACATAACTAATAAAATATGATAAATCTAAATAATTGTGGCGAAGACAAGCTTCAAGATATAATTGCAGAGGCCTAAAAAATTCAAGGTTTATCATACCTACTGCAACAAGCAACCAACCAAAGCAACTGCAACATTTTAGTTATTCCTAACTTTTTTAGATATGTGTCTTTTTGGCTGAAGGTCTCTCTGCATCTGTTTCAAAGCAAATATGTTTCAAAAACATGAGAGAGTGATGCCTTTACTCTTTTTTTGAAACATTAACAAAAAACTCAAGGTATACAATGTTCAAAATTTGCGTTTCTGGCGGATATAGCAAAATACCTCCTGAATTCTTGAAATACAGCATGGACTATTCTATAAAGAACAGGACAGCACATGATAAGTTTTTGAAATCTGAATATAAATGAATAGATGCGTCAATATGAAAACCTGCGGTCACAATGATAAAAAGCATTCTGTTGTGATGGGAGTCTTTTGTTGAACTATCACTGCTGCTAGTGGATCTTTTTAAGTTTCTAAATTATAACATTGTATAATAGTAACCACAGCTAACCACTGCTAGTCTTGGAGTGAAACATTTGGAAAAGGAAGAGTTAACTCATACTTTCTCCTTCAACTTAGAAACATTAAGTCTCATGTATTTCCCAGCAGCATAGGCCATTTGGAATTAGCAGATTTGTATGTGTCAACAAATACTTAATCTGATGGGTTTGGTCAAAATATAGTCAAATTCAGATGCATTTAATTAAATCCTTTGTTTCACTTTTAAGTCTTATGAACAAATTGTGGCCTTTTTCATTCCATTCGTAGAATCAAGATCTTAGAAAAGAATTCTCAGGTCATCAAGTCCAACCATTTACATAACATTGCTATGTCCACCCCTAAACATGACCTTAAGGTCCACATCTACATGTCTTTTAAATACCTCCAGGGGTGGTGACTCAGGCACATCCCTGACAGTCTTTTTCAATGCTTTACAACCCTTTCCATGAAGAATTTTTCCCTAATATCCTGTCAAAAAACCTTCTCTGACACAACCTGAAGCCATTTCCTCTTGTCCAGTTGTTTATTACTTGGGAGAAGAGGCCAATCCCCACCTGGCTACAACCTCCTTTCAGGCAGTTATAGAGAGTGATAAGGTGTCCTCTCAGCCTCCTTTTCTCCACATGACAAGGAAAGAACATGTTAGATATAGATTTCACCTGCTTGGCACCCTTGAGACCATGAAGTTTTTTTGAGGTTAGTAAGTTTGCTTGCATCTCTTTCAAATTACTGTCTTCAAATACAGCTGTTCTTTAGGTAGTATGAGGAACATGAAATTACCCCATTTCATATTTTCTCTCATAAGGGATTCAGTACAGAAGGCCTTTGAACTGAATATCTTTGTGGGTTATTGTAATTTTCTATGTCTTTTATAATTTAATTCTTTTTCTGGGGTGTTTTTTTTTGGAAGGATCATCCATGATGGAGAGGCTTAACAAATGATGACATTGATAATAATTATTATGCAGCAGTGAATGCTTTTTGGCTCTAATGTAGATTTTCCTTCTTGGGGTCAAGACCCCGAACCTCTTTTCTCATATTTGTAAATTGGATGTAACAGTATTTATTTTTAATACCGATTGTTATGTTTGAAATTTCTTCCAAAGAAAGATGGCCTTTTCTTCAAGATAAAAATGTTGATTGGAAAAACCCCAGAGGAACAGCTTACTCAGAGAGTTGGTAAAGTATCTATACTTTCAGATATTCAAAACACAACAGGACACGGTCCAGAGCAAGCTGCTCTTGTGGACCCTCCTCTGATCAGGGGATTTGAGCTAGAGATCCCTTCTAGACAATTCTCTGAAATGCAAACTTCAAGTTCTCGTAGGGAAAAGTAAAATAACATCTAACAAGCTGCTGGCTTTCAAATAGAAAGCAAGAAAAGCTTCTGAAACACTGTCTCAATTGAAATCAAGGATTTTCATTATCTGAAAACTTTTCACAAGAGGAGAAACTTCCCCTTACTGGCAACATTTCTTGAGCTTTTAGCATTTCTTTGCTTTGCCTGATTAATCTTGGCCTCAAGGCCAGAGGCATTCACTTACAGTGACAGCAATAAATATACTATGGTTATGTATTTCGTGTTCAGTTCCTTTCCTCTGTTTCTCCAATTAAGTCTTCAAATAATTAACATATAGGACTTGTACTTTAAACACTTTATTTAGCTGAGGATATACAGTGTCCTGAAAACTTGATTAGATATGAAAACAAATTGCATGAAAAGTTGCAGAGGTCAGAGAATTTTGCATGGTCTACAACCTAATGGGAACACGCAGGAGGTCTAACCCTATTTTGTAAGAATTCATCTTGAAGTTAACTGGAGTGTGATAGAAAATTTTAACAGCAAGTACAACTGAAGCATAATTTATTTTCCATTTAAATTTTAAAGGAAGTTGTCTACCTGCCATAGTAGCTGAACTAGATCCATTTCTATCATTAGAGATGTGCACATTCTCTTTTAATTTCAGCAATATACCTATTTCTGATTGGTGTATTAATGCATAAAGCAACTGGTAATTGCAGTAAGCAGAAACAGAGCCTGGGAGGAAAGATATAATCTCTTAAAAAGAAAAAAAACCAAGGGAGCAGAGATCACAAACTGCCAAACAGAGTCAATCAATTAATATATTAGTTTGTCCGTATTCAGGATCTAATATTACACAACTAACAAGAGATACACCAAGTTTCAAAGAGCCAGTGTCAAGCACCATACAAAGATATAAGGAAGGAAATATGAACCTGGACATCACCAACACACTAATAACAAAACCAGAGTTCTGGGCTTAGTACAGCTAAATGTTCAATGTAGAATTTAGCTGCATTGAGTATAAGGCCATTATCAATTCTTGGTATGTTGTTAATTTCACTGTAGTTCAAGCTATTCGCAACAAAAGGCATTCACTACTGTTTTCACTTGCTTTTTGTTTTTGCTCTGTTCTGTAAGTAAATGTACACATGTATTGCCATATGTGACTTGCTGAGAGGTATTTTTTCAAATTAAGTGGGAAACAACAAAGAAAGAAGAATTTTAATGGAAAGGAAAAAGTGCAAATAAAGGTAGATATGATTGTGCCTATCTTATCTACTCTTTGATGATACTAGGTATAAGAACACCTCATTCTAGAAGAAGCTTTTGAAAGAATCATTGATATTTATTAATAAAAATCTATATTATTAAAAGTCAGGGTTCTTTTAGCAGATCATGTGAAAAACCATAGTCCCTACAACTCTTCCTTTCCTTAAATCTGCCTTATTCATCAACACCAGTTAAATGACCTATGGTACTTTGAACATGTGATGTTCAGTTATGTCTGAAGGAATTATTTGATCCTTCCAAACTTTACTGTTTTAGTCAATACAAAGGAGGAACACTTCAACCCCAACACTTTGGAAAAGTTTCGTCTTAATCCAAACTCAAACTAATTAAAATAATGTGATTGAGTATTACTGGAAGTTCTTCAGTTATCATTCTCAGCTACATTTATTTCAACAAGACACAGGAGATGCAATCTTTAGTAAAAGTTTGTCCTATTTGTTTTTACTGCAGCGTTTACAATGGAATTAAAATGTCCATCAGGATCCATTTTCAAAGCAATCTCCTCCACTGGCTCTTCATTCATGTGAAGTTATGAAACTCACAGTGCCCTCTATTTACTTATCTTAGTTAATATTATTCCTTCTGTATTTGTACATGTGCACCCTGCCAATTAAAAGAGCATAACTTCCTTATTTTGTATCACTGCCCTTAATTAGAGGTTTAGATGCTTTCAAGAGAAATCAGACAACAGCCCATCTGTTTAGGCAGAGGTTTATTTAACACTGCATATGTAAGATCTGGATAACTGCAGTCATACAATTACCAAACGGCAATTGCCTTATTCAAATAGCTTTTATGTCCTTAAATGACTTCAGATGACTGGATTCCTTTTAGGTACCATTTTTTTTACCTCAGTTCAGGAAAATCCAATACTTTCTTTATTCATAACTGATATTATATATGCTAATGCCTCTTAGCTAACTAATAACCAATCTTGCTTGCTAATTTGGGTAAATATATGATTAGGATTACACTGTAAGAATTTTACCTCTAAAATAAAACTTCATTAAAAAGAAAAGCCTTTTCTACCCTTTATTTCACTTACCAACATCAGGAGCAGCAGTTACATCACATTATTATTTTACATATATGTTGCTTTTGTGACAAGCTTTCAGTACTTACTTCCAATGAGTGAGAAACACAAAAATTATATATCATCTCTGATTCATACACTGCCTTTGAATTCAAGCTCACATTCTAGAAAAAAATCACTGTACTATACTTAGAAAAAGAAAAGGAGGGGATAAGAATCAGAACAGTTATTTAGTTCTAATTTATTAAGTGGTGTACACCAGCTGAGATACTGTGTACATCATGCAGTGACAGAGAAAATAGAAGCAAGAAGGTAGATGATCCTAGGTTAATTTCTTTATTCCATTTTTTAGAATTTTTTTCTGCCTTCAGAAAACCCAAACCATAACACAGCAACATACTTTCCAAGTTTTTTTTTTAAAAATGAATTCCTAAGAAGTTAATAGTTATGCTAAAAAATGTTCATGTATGAGAGGATCCTATCTAAAAGCAGACCTTTAAGTATTGCTATGGATCAGCTATCAGCATAATTCAGTGCCTTCACTTTTTACATTTTTGTTAATGTGAATGTTGATCTAGCATATTCTTATTAAAATATGTTTATTTAAAACTGTAATATTATCATACATTTAGCATGTCAACATATGAAAGGTAAAACTGCACAAATAGACTTAAGTGTAAATGAAAACATAATCTTCAGATATGGATAACTCTAGTCTCATGAATTTTGAATAAACTTGAGCATCAAAGCTGAAGTTTGGAATCATGTCTACATTTTTGTTAATGCAAACAAACTCCTTCTGTCTTTGGAAAACAATCCTATATGGACAAAATTGTGTAAACACAGATTTCTGCGCCTCCAGATTTTGGTTTAATTAACTTTTCCCCTTGCTGTTCACTGTTAATTATCCTCAACTCCCTTTATGGAAACAACGGATCTCTGCAAAATAGTTCAAGATCATAGCGATGATTATGGTTATGTTTGTGGTTTAACAATTATCTAACAACAACAACAACAAAAATACGCAAATGCATTGAGGTGGATAATCCAAATTTCTTCATTTTCTGGCATCTTTGCATTTATGTTTGTTTTGTTATTTGTAATTGTTATTACAGTTTTCTTCACATGTATATGTCTATAATTCAGGGGACTCCTGCTAGGTTTTGAAGAATTATTTTGTGCTGTAAGTGGATACATGACAACATGGAGTCATCTAAGATTCCAGTATACTAAAGAGCAATATTTCATTCTGGTTCACCACATGGTTCAACACCCAACTGTACTAACAAGAATGAGAGAGGCATCATGGTTCCAGAATAAATAATCTGGACTAGAAGTAACTAGTGCTGCCCAGAGATGTGCACATCAAAACAAAACCCTGAGGTTACTGGAGTTGACTCAGGACACGACAAAGACTTATTTGCCAAGGGATCAATAGAACACCCCACTGATGATGAGACATAAGTCATCAAATTGTATCAAAAGTGAATCACAAATTTTTGTTTCCAGCCTTCGTCAAAGCATTTCTCTACACAGGTAGTTTTGGGATTTTAGAACCCCTTAAACCATGATCAGAGCTACAGCACACTTGCTTTAACAGGAACAAATTAAAAATATCCCATTTGGTCACTCTTCTTCCATTTAGTTTTTCCTGAAACGATGACCTACTGAAGTAGAGAAGACGAATTTCCACCCACAACCTGCATTCGTCAATGAAATAAGAGCAAGAAAGTTCTCCAGTTCCCAGGCTCCAGTCAGGGATCAGACTTCAAGTCCTTTCACTGCAGATTGCAATGCTTTAGGCATTTCCACCAGGAAGATCACTGCTAATTCCTGGTACCCTGATACCTTGTCAAACACCCTTGTCGTGGTTTGACACAGTTAAACGTCAAGCACACAAAATCTATATGCATAAGGGGAAAATTAAAACTTCATATGCACAAGGTGAAACAAAATTATTGAGGAAAACAGGAAAACTATAAGGTAAAACAGGCACACACTTGAGCTATCGTATAAAGGAGATTTATTACTAACAGAATTAAAAGTAAAAAGAAATAGTAAGAAATTAAAGCAAACTCCCCTCTCTTCCAGCAGCCCCTCTTTCTAACCCACTTGTACAAAGGATAACAAACATGGGATTGGGTCAGTGTTGCATTTCTTAAGAGTCCTTTTTATGCTTAAGGAAACAGTTTCCTTCTGTTGTGCTATGGAATTTTTCACAACTCAGCAGTCCACCTGGAAACAATGTACTGAAGTGAAAAAATATCTCTCCCATGAAAATCTTACAGTCTTTTCATACTGCCAGTCATGGGCCATAACATGGGTTTTTTAATTTTTTAAGGATGAATAATTTTAGCCTGAAAACAAAGATTCTCTTCTTCAAAATCTCTAAAAGCCTCTTCACATTTATACAACCTGGCATAGGCATTCTCTTATCATCACAGGTGTGGATTTCCATCCCCCATGTACTTTTACGGATTTATAGAGAAAAAAACAGTCTGTAATATTACAGTTTTACCCACAGCTTGCCAGAAGAATTTTAAGTTCCACGCCAGAGCGCCTCCACCCTCATTTCCCCGCCGCCATCTTGGCTTCGTGTCACATGATGTCATCCTTCCCCTCTTTCTGACCCTGAAGTCGCCATGTTAGGGAACTGATCTTGTTTGGGCTTTATATTGAAGAAACCTCCACTCTCTTTATGCTGCCGGCTGCATGGTGTTTTCCTTGGTTCGGCGTGAGCTGTGCTGACTGCAGAGGGCCCTGCCAGCTCCACATGGTGGGTCATGGTGGCTCCAGATGAAACTCGGGCACACGGTCTCAGCTCAGCCGGGGCTCTCTGGCCACGCAGCCACCCATGGCTCCAGGGTGGTTTCCCCCATGGCGACCAGGGATCTGTGATGCTACACTGGGGGAGGGGAGGGGGAAGGGGGCCTGGCCCTGGAGGCTGTTTAAATATGCAAATTGCAAAAGTGCCATTTGTTGTGGTGTATAAGCCACAACATGTGTGTTCAAGGGGCCATGGGGCCCGAGGCTGATGGGCAGGCTCAAAAAGTCTTGCCCAGGATAGGGCAAGTTCCCACTAGGTCTTGCATGGATATGTAGATCCCTTGTCTTTGGCTGGCCTGCTGGCCCTCCACCCTTTTTTATGTATGTTCCTTTGAATATGTATATCTTCCCCTTAATATGTATAATTACTAAAACCTTCCATGCTACTCGGTGCCCCATTGGCCCCCCGTTCCCTTGTCCCTTCCCGTACCTTTCCCATTGGCCCGTACATTGAATGACAATTCAGTGCCCCCTCTGCTCCCTGGCCCTCACCCTATTGGTTTCGGTTGCTCTCCCCACCCCTTGCACCTCCCCCTGTATAAACCCTGGATCCTCTATTTTGTGTCTTCTGTCCCTGAAACCCTTCGAGTGCACTCCAATAAAGCCTTGGAACCCCATACAGGAGACCCCTCTCTGCTCCTTTATCCTCAATCGACGCGACAGAGCTAACGTGTGTGTCTGCACTTCCACCGCACTGGTGGTTTAGCGGGTGCTTGCGTGGTGGCTCCAGGGCCCCTCTTGGGTGTCTTCAATGAAGGGATCGGCGACCCCAGAGGTGCCAGATTCCTCACGGACGCTTGGGGAAGATGCAGCGCTGTTCCTGGCCATAGGCACCACAGCAGGCTGTGTCAGCCATTGGCTTAGGAATGTGTCCATCAACTCAGTTTCAACCTACTACAGCTTCCAGCTAAGATGTATAACTGTGGAAGGGCAACTACAGCACTACAATAAGAGACAGGTATAAAAATTAATCCTATATTAAAAGACATAGGAAGATAAAGGTAACCAAAATATTCACAACCAAGCCTATGCCCATGATATTTTTTGTTGTAAAATAAAGAGTTTATGTGCACCCAAATGTTATGAATATTGTTTATGAAAGCACAGGTAGAATTAGTATTTCAAAAAGACTCTCAACATATAATTGTTACCATATGGAGTGATGCAGAATCCCCAGGCAGAGGCAAAGGAGGATCTTCATTGCCAAAACCCCAGCCTTTCTATGCTGTTGGTGGGTTACCAGTGTGCATAGTTTTGAGGCACAACAAACCCAATTCCACCAACCGCCATACACCACAGTGTGGGCACGAGGCAGTCACGCAGCATGCCTCTCTGCCCCTATTCTAGCTGAGTCACTCTCCCACAGTCCTATTCTACTTAGGCTAAGTTACAGGCCAGAGCCATGATTTTACCAGGCTTTCCCTTTACAAAGCTTCACTTATCGGTAACATACAATGACACTGCAGACCTCATCATGGGAAGCTTTAAATGAGTGTTCTTCCTAAAATGTACAGCAGTCTGCAGTGTAGACATGACTTTGGACTATTTATACACTCAGACTATACAATATACATCAGTTCAGGTGTCCCTCTTGTCACTGTTGCTGTAGATACCATTTTTCTTCTCACAAAGGTCTTCATTTGCTGAAATATCTGTATTCTGCTATTATCAAATGCATTGACTCCATATTATAAATAAAGGTACTTGCTCAGGTTGATGCATAAAAGTATTGTTAAGAAAAATCTTTCATTATTAACCTGCTTATGCTTTGCAGTTCAGTTGCCTGGCTACTTTTCAGGATGATTCTACTATCAAGAAGCTACATCTTGCCTCCTGTTGCAGAGGTAGTTCCCTACTGCTCCCTCTATATTTCTTCCCTCCTGAAGATAGTGATTGCATTCTCTTTCAATTACCTCAGTACCAGCTTAAAAAGACATCGCTATTTCATCTCCCTTGGAATGAGTTACAATGAAAAACACAAAAAAAAACCTACACTGACAAGAAGACCAGGTGTTTCTGTCAAGCAGCTTCTGTGATACCTTTCCACTTTCAACAAAGCAAAAACCTCGTCATTTAAACATACCTATTTTTTTCCTATTTATTTTTAGAATGAGTGGAGATAAGGAATTGGTTTGAAAGCTGTCTTGTTATAAAATAATCTCCAGGTTATTAAAAAAGACACCGAAAGAAGAGAGAGAGGGGATACTGTGAAGAAAGGAAGGAAGCAGGGAGACCAAACACTCGCTCATCTTCTACATCTTTTCTATTTGAAATATTTATACTAACTCTAAGGTAGTGTATATATACTTTAGTATAGTGTGTGTATGTATACACACACACACACACATATATATATAATATGTATATATAATATGTATATATTATATATATATATATAAAATACGTATGGATCAAATGGATATATATTGGATATATATTGAAGACAAGTTTTCACACATGTAAGTAACATATTTGAATTAATGTAGCTCCACTTAAACCTGATGCAGACAATTCAGAATCTGAGAAGATACTTTACCCTATGTTTGATTTTCACTTGGTGTGCAATATTTATGTTTTGGACTGAGCTGGGGTTTTGTTCTTCTAGAAATAAATTAACCATGCACCTGAGAGCCTTATACAAACAATTATTGAATTCTGGCAGGCTTGGTGCTGTGACCACTTCCCTGGTCTCCAGTGTCTCATTCCCCAGTCTGTCTGTACATCCAGAGTTGCCTCATCCCAGGTCCAGAATCCATCGCTTTCCCTTGTTGATCTTCATATAGTTGCCCAGCGCTCTGATTTGTCTAGGTCTCTCTGCAGGGCATCCCTGCCTTCATGGGGTCAACACCTCCTTCCAGTTTTGTGTCATCTGGAAATTTGCTTATTATCCCTTCCAATTCTGCATCCAAGAGAGTTATGAAGACGTTGAAGAGCACGGTGTTGAGGATGGAGCCCTGTGGAACCCCACTAGTGACAGGTTGCCAGTCTGATGTCACCCCGTTCACTGTTACCCTTTGTGCCCAACCTGTGTGCCAGTTGCTCACCCATCATGTGAATTGTTTATCCAGCTGTGTGCTGGACATGCTGTCTCGAAGGACGCTGTGTGAAAGAGTATTGAAAGCTTTACTGAAATCCAGGAAGATTACATCAACTGTCTTCCTTTCATCGACTCAGTGGGTTAGCTTGTCATAAAAGGAAATCAGGTTTGATAAGCAGGGCTTTTCTGTCATGAAGCCATGTTGGCTGTGACTGAAGACTGTTGTCTTTTAGGTGTTTTTCAATATCTCCCAGAATAATCTTTAAAACTTAACCAGGCAATGAAGTGAGATTAATAAAATTGTGAAAGTTTTGCTAGCAGTGGGGACCCGTACCATTGAGAAACTAGTGCAGGAGCTGCTGTCACCAGTCCAGTTATAATGCTGAGTAATTAGAATTCAGACACAGGATGACGTATATTTTAGAAAAACTGTAATAGTGAATTTTTAGGGAGATAGCATAATTTACACCAAACATCACGTTTCCAGAGGCAAGCAGGCAAAGACTTGTTTAAAATAGTTGGGGGAAAAAATGACCAAAACATTTATCCTTATTTCTTGAGATAGCTTAAATGCATGAGTGCATTTATCATATCCATTTATTTCAGGGTCATTTTTTTCAAATCTGTTATAGCAATGCTTGAAAATGAGCTACTGTTATGGGACAAGTGCTTGAACCTCTTGCAATAAAACGCAGTTCAAACATATCACTGTCACCTCCCTTACCTCCTATCCAGAAGGTCGGTTGAAGAAGATGTTAAAGCAAGGGACAATGGGACTGATCTAGACTCAGATCTAGGTTTATGTCTGTTAAATTATAGAAGAGTACCCAAAAACCATCTATGAAGATATTTTTCTGAAAGAGAGCAGAATCATCTGAAAGTCAGATAAAAAATGCCATTGCTTGGATCTACAACAAACAAACGATGGAAAAACAAAGATTTCAGTGTGGGTGGGTTCTGAACTACTGCCATGGTGACAGTGCTGCTGCTATTTTGATTAAACAATAATAAATTGTGTATGGCTGACTAATGACCAAAGACAACTCATTTTGACTAAGATTCTTGGTACCATCAGAGCAGTCTCTGTCCTAGTTGTATTAAACTGCTAGTAGTCCTGGGAGTTACAGATGGCCTTTTGGGGTCCTGTATGGGAGACCACCAGGAAATTTTAAGTATCAAAGGCAAAAACCAGGGATTCAGGACTGAGGTGTAGACGACAAAAAGCAAATGAGTAAGGGAGCTGTATTTGGTCTGGCTTTTTGCTACCCATGGAGAAAATTGAAGAACTATCCTACCACATGCAATGCTTCAGAATGTCAACTGATGTGTTTTCTCTACAGCTGAGGGTACGGGTGAACCTTGTCATATTTTTATCTTACCCAAAGCCCCAAATCACTGTCTTTATAACAAAAATATAAAAGATGAGCCACAGGAAACGCCATTTGACAGCACACAGGCAGCCCACTGGTTTTTCAGAATCTCAGCAAAGCTCTGCCTCCTTTGTAAAATGCCATGAAAAATTATGTGCACTAGCTTTATCTGCAGAAAGTAGCCTGTCTAACCTTAAAACATGTAATGAAAATTGTTTGAACAATAATCCATCCTTGACATGGATACCTTCTGCATCGGTAGCCTGACACAAGAATAATTTTGATTTGCAAGCACAAAAACTGAAAGTGAAAACAATTTAGATAAAAGCTCTACTATTAAGTTCAAAAATTTAAGAGATGTTCCTTGCACAAAATATATTCAAAAAATATATACTTGGATATTATATATATTTGTTTATATACTTAGCCACATTGTGGCTTGCATTTTCACATGTTAATAACCTCCTCATTACAGTCATGAGCTTTCAACATTGTATCACATAAAATGTCAAACTCCTAGTATTCATGTTTTTGCAATTTGTTGTCTTAGACCAATGCCTTTTAATTCTTTTTATTTTGTTTTGTTTATAAAACTCAAAGGTAAAATGTTGACTTAAAGCTTGGAGGTGGTTTGGGAGTCATCATTAATATAGAAATCATTAGAAATCCCAGTTATGGTCTATTACTCATTTTTAGTACATATATTTTCTGATTTTTGATCGCAGAGGGTTTGTAAAAAGAGAATAAAAGACCTTTGAATGGGTTCCTTGGTGGTATATTGTAAACTTCAATTAGTTGTTCCCAGAAACATTTTTTTTAACAGAGAAGTGAAATCTTTTTTAAATGGAACATGATTCAGAAACCCCTGCTAGAAAAGTATTAAACATTCTTTCATTAATAACAGTAATCTGTATTCCCAGAGAGCACTGGCACTTTAAAATGTAGATCTAAAATGTATTTTTTTTGCCCACAGTCCATCATTAAGCTGAAGTAATTTTATACCTGCAATGCTGTAGCCACCATTTCTTCCTGAGAGGGAGGAGGACATCATGCTGTTAGTGAACAGCTGTCACTCACAAACCTGCCTGCAAAGCAATTGGCCAAAACCATTAGTCTATAATAGTCAAAATTTCCTTCCCCTGTAATTTTGTGTAGATTTGCTTTTCTTGGCTTCCAAAACACAGTAACCCACCACACCTAGTTCATGGTATAGCCATGACATGACGAGAAAAACAGGCAATTCTCTTTCAGAGGGCAGAAAACCAATTTTGTTTTTCATCTCAACCTTTCCTGTAACACACACACAGACTGGTGGATTCTCTCTCATACTTAATTACTTTTGACAGCCACTGATCTCAGAGGGGAGAGCTTGGTAACAGTCTTCCTCTCTCCAAAAATGCTAGTTTTCTCAGGCAGGCCAAAGTTCACAGAGAAACTTGCTGGGTCCTTCTGCTTTGCAATCATATTTTGTAAAGTACAATCATCCAACCTACCTGAAAAATCTTAACTTTTCCCCTCAGAATACAGTCCTGGTTTTGAGTGTCAGATGGCTTTTGTCCCTTTACAAAAGAGGATGATTGTACTTTTCACCAGCAACAGCAGACTGTAAAGGAAAGCAAGATAAGAGGAGGTCTGTCAGCTGATATGTTGACATTTTCCTATACATACCTGCAACAAAGTTATTTTGATTTGAAAGCCAATCTAGATAATTGCTAAATTTCTTCCGTAAAGAGCTTGGGTTTGTTAAAAGGAGCACACGACTGCTGCCGTACACACACACACACACACAGGCACATGCACACACAGACCCCCACACACGAATTAACTTCTGTAAATACCTATTGAAAATCCTTATTCCTTATTCCATTTTCTTTCTACCACATGTGCATCTCAATTTCTAGCTTCAGTGAAGATATAGTGGGGGGAGAGAGAATAAGAATGGAAAGTGGGGGCAGGGGCAGTTTTAGTTTAAAATGCAGACAAATCTGCCATTTCTGCTTGATGGCCTGTAACATTTCCATGTAGTGTACTTTGCATGGCAGAATAGCTACTAGTAATAGAATTTCTCACAGTGGAGGTTAATTACTTTTCAGCTACAGCAAAATAAATTTCCTGTCAGGCCCAGTGACAGGAATATGCCACTGTCACCATTTTTACCTGCAGTTTTAATTCACTGTTAATATTTGACACTAGCTTGCATTCAGGGGGTTGATCTTCTGAACAGTAGGATTTCCCAAAGGAATAGAACAGATTGTCAGTAATGTAGTATCAAGATATGTGGAAAAGAGTACACTTTGCCTCTCCCGAGTGCACTTCAAAGAAGATTACCTGACCTGTCTCTCACTTTAAAGAACAAAACAGAACCTTGCATTTGGTGAAATAAAAATGACACGGCAAGATGCACCTTAAAATTCAGGGCAGAAGAGTGAGGTGACATATCTGGTCTAAACTTATATTAAGCAAACCTACATAACATACCACTTCCTGTCTCTTTTTAGATGTGATTTTTTTTTTCTGGCCTTTAAGAGTCCATTTTATGAGCCTGACAATTTTGCTATAAAAGCTGAGCTCAATTAATGAGACATGTTATGTGGTAATGAATGATAGAATTCATTTCTCCTAATTGCTTTCATAGTCTTCAAATTAGTGTTCAGATTTCTTTGTCTTGAAATAAATCTTTCTGCTGCAGAGACAATAATGTTATTTATCAAGTGTTGGTGATATGCATTGTGTCACTCATTATTAACTAATAAAAAGTCCTATATGAAATCATGTTAGTAATCCTTAGGGGCATAAAAAAATTTTACCTAGGAATTTCCATCTTCCACTCAGACTGGTTAGATCACAAAGGATATTGCTTGACTCATTCAGCTTCCCTAGTCAAAGTCTTATTTTCCAACATTTTAGTGATTTTCATGATTCTGAGGAAACCAACATACTTTAAATTTGCCTGGTTGGGCACCTGACCTGACAAAGTGGGGAGGCTACACCTGAGGCTTATTACTCCACTGCTTAGGAAATGTTAGGGAAATAGTGCTTTTACTTTTACCAAAATTCAAACCAGAAAGCAGAAGGTGAAATATCAGGACTTTCATCATACAGGCTTTTTCCCCACAGAAGTAACTTCAGCTCTTTCTCACTACCTGTGCTCTTCCTCTTCAGGAAGTGGCCTGTGACAGCACAGAACTGTGAAGGAGGCAGGCCAGATGAATACGTGAGGCACATGGGAGCTGTGGGAAGCTAAAGGATTTTGGAAGCTGCATAAGCAGATGAAAGACAGCTGGATCTGGTTAACTTCATCTTGCTGAAACAAGAGTACTTAATCCTTCCCATAATTATGCTGAGCCATAACACGCTCTTTGACTGATAAGATCTTGTAAACCAGTAGAAATACCAAGGGAGATTGCATGAATATTTTCTGAACAAAACCTATTGGCAACACTGAGAACTTAAAAGATTTTCAAAAGCAAACAGGCTGAAGTTTTCATAAATGCTGATGTCAAGATTTCTTAGGTTTCAAAGGAGTTGTGTGAATTTCTACACCACCAAGTCATTCATCATGCCTTCCAGTGGGACCTGTGCAAGTTTGAGACATGAATCCGTGGAAAACTCATGAGGCTCAATAAGGCCAAGTCCAAGGTTCCATGTTTGAGGAACTCCCAGTATAAACATAAGGTGGGGCATTAGGGTATTTAGAGCATCCCTGTGGAGAAGGAATTGGGGGTTGTATATGAGAGACTGGGCATGTACTGGCAGTGGACAAAACCCAGTTGCATCCTGAGCTGCATCCAAAGCAGCATGGCCAGCAGGGAGAGGAAGTGTATTCTTCCCATCTGCTCTGCCCTTGTCATACCCATCTGGAGTGCTGCATCTACCTCTGGGGGCCCCAGCGCAGGAAAGCCACAGACCTGCTGCAGTGAGTCCAGAGGCCGGGAAGATTATTAGAAGGCTGGAGCACCTCACCTATGAGGAAAGACTGAGAGAGTTGGGGTTGTTCAGCCTGGAGAAGAGAAGGCTCTGAGGGGATCCTACAGCAGCCTTCCAGTATCTAAAAGGACACTGCAGGAAAGATGGGGACCAATTTTTAAACAGGGCCTTTAGCAATGCTACTAGAGGTAGTTGCAGACTAGACATAAGGTAGAATTTTTTTTAAAATAAGGGCAGTAAAAGTCTCACTGCTCATTGCAGAGATTGTGTGAACTAGGTGACCTTTAAAGGTCCCTTCCAACCCACAGAATTCTATGACTTTATGAAGTCCAATTAGGATTGCATGAGTGTGAGCTCTAAAAATGGACCTGAAAAAGATTGGAACCTTGTTCAGGTCTGTTGAGTGAAGCGACTTGAGTCAGAGTTGAGCAGTGCCTACTGTGTTTAACATCTGGATCTCTGATGACATTGAAGCCAGAATTTATGGGAAAAAATGGAAGACGAAATCTGGATCCCTGCTCCATTTTAGGAACATACAACGTTACAAAAAATTACAAAAGTTGAGTTACAGCTTCTCCTGTAGAAAATATTTAATTTTAACTGGAGAGACTGGATATAAATAGGAAGGCATTAGATTTAATTGATTTTATTCTTGTTTAAGGAACTGGAATAGAATTTCTGTTTTTTCAAACCACAGGAGATCTCAGAGTTTTCCAGAGCTTTAAAAACCCTCAAATCCTTTGTGGCAGTGTAGTTAAAACAATTGAGTCTACTGAAATTGCCTTTTTTTTCCAGAGCATTAGGTTCAATTCTGACCCTTAAAGCAGAGATGAAATTTTGGCTTAGAAATGAAGCTAGCCCAGAAGGGTGCTATTCAGTACAGTTTGAATTTCTGACTCAAGTTTCTGAAGTATTTGAAGCTGCTTTGTGTTGTTTGACTCATTCATTTCTGTGAAAATCCATACTAGTGAAATGCCAGCTCCTATATGGCAGCATATGGGAGTTTTTAAGGTGTCTGTAGCTTCATAACAATAACAAACCAGACACTTCTCTCTTAGAAAAAGTTCCCATAGTGTGGTTTCAACCTTTCACAAAAAAAAAGCCCCAGGCAGCACAGGGGAGCTCGTATTTATTCCACCAAAATATTCACACTGGTGTCATTCAGCATTTTGGAATATGTCATTATATTTTTTGCTTTTCACTTAAATTCCCATCAACACTCAAAAAACTATAAAGATTGGTCTTTAATCTGCATTTTGTGCTCCTTTAATCTCCATTTTGCTGTCAATCACATCTATTAGCATTCGTATAGAAACAATAATTCAGCGTTTATGTTCTAGTGCCTGTGTATCTTGGAACCTCATTTTTTGCCTCTGAAACTTTTGTGAAGCTTTAAACAGAAAGCTATAACATCACACAGAAAACAAACAACATGACCAGATAAGCTCTAGAGAAATCAAACCTTAACTGTGGAAATACGCTGAATTCCGTGTGAAATAAATGAGAAGATATGTAAGCTGCCTACAGATGTAGGTGCGTGTTTTTCTTACTTGATATTTTCATTTTTCCTCCTTACACTTCCTTCACAGAAACTGTTCCACGTAGGAAGCTGCTATAGAAAGATGTCCTCTCAACTTGTATTGTGGTAACTTAAATCTTGTCATACCTGGAAGATCAGGCACAGCTTCCCAAGGGATCCTGCTGTTGTTGAAAGTAATTGCCTATGGTTAAAGTAATCTGTTATGAAATCAGATAAATGCATCATGTGGTCATCAAAAGAGAAGTGCAATTTGCATTTGTTGCTTTCATGATGAGCTATTTCCACATATTTTAAATTAAGACTATAGCTAAACATGTAATATCTGTAATGGAATGAGTCGAAGGTACTAAATCCCTTGTTTACCACCACCTTGAGGATCTAAAATCAACAAATGGATGGCAGTTTGTTTAAGAAGAGAGGAAATAACAGACAGACAATTAGCTTTGGCACCTGTTTTGTAGCTGCGGGACTATAAAAGTAAGAAACATTAGTATTTGTGGCTTAGAAGGCACCTCCCAAAGACAGTGGTTCTTCTATATTTCTTGAACTCTTTCCTTTTTCCATTCCACGCATTCTGATTTCTCACATCCTACACAGAATGCTACAAAATTATTAATAAGAACCACTATGTTCTATTTTGGCTGTCTTAAAAACATTAGCAAAAGATGCAATTTATCATCATATTTCTTATTAAAACTTGCAAGAAAGAGCACGCAGCAGTACATCTTGGAAGTCATAGATGTGAAGAAAAGCACTTTCTGCTATTTTCTCACTGATTGTGGCTAATGTTAAAATAATTACTGGTAAAGGGTCTCCCTGCTGTTTTGATTGCCAAGTTCCACAGTTGCAAGGACTTCAAGTTCTTCCCTATTTGAAACTTTAGTTGGCTTAGTTCAGGCTATTTTATATGTCTCTTTGCATGTTTTCAAAATCCCTTAACACCTCAAGCTCCTTTTGTCAGAGACATAGCAAAATTGAAGTCTTAATAAAGATGCATTGGGAAGGAGCATGTGTATTTCAGTGATTTTCTCTCTCTTTAAATAAAAAATAAAAAGGAAGGTTGGTTAGTGTCGATTGAAAGTAAAGTGGAAATGTGCTGGCTGAGGACTTTATTCATTGCACTGGTTTACCACAATCGTCCTTGTTACTGGGAGCACTTTCGGAGCAACACTACTTCAGCCAGAAAGGGCGGCCAAAATACTCTTCAAGAAAAACAATTATCCACTGGTTTCTGCCTCTGGGAATGTGTGCCTTGAGTTTTTTTTTTGACCTAGCTCACTATACTGGGAGTATAGTGATTCTTGCTCTTAAAACTGGGATTCTTGCTCTTGAAATGGTATCTTTTAAAGTTACTTTTATTTGACACTTATTTGTTGTAAAAAGTTAATAATCAGGAAAAGTGCAAAAAGCTTACCAAAATTGAACAAACAAGCAAAAATACAGTGATAATGTGTGAATCATTAAACAAAGTCAACGAAGCATCTTTGTAATTGTAAGCATCATGCAAAGACAGCATTAAGATTCAGATTTGTTTAATAAAGGCATGTGATGCAAACATAATTCACCCTCCCAGTTCCTCCCAAAACTGTGGTCTGTGTTGGGAATGGTTGCCCTGTTAACTGTTTGTTGAACATTTCCTTAATCAGGACGCTGCTGCTGGGACCACATTGTTTTTTACAATTATTATTCCTGTTGTAAAACATGAATCATTTTTAAAAAGCCCTCACCTTTCCTCCCTCTCTAAATCTGTAGGTAGTGGAAAACCTTAATCACCAATTGCATGCATCTGGACAATATTACCACTGTTTATTCCAAGAGGAAAACATGACACTTTGCTATGGTTGGCTTGTACTATCACACACAACTCCTTAACATTTTGAACTATACTGTGTGGACAGCCATGTACTTCGGAGTAGCTGTTATTTTTAGGTGAAATACCACCATCTGTAGAATGCAATCAGGACTACTGATAAAATGTAAAGTAGAAATATAAAGATGGTTGATTATTTTCCATTAGGTTCAAACATTTCATTCTATCTTCTGTCTTTTTTTATCATCTCTAGTGTGATATCCTGGAATGGAGCTCCTGACACGTAATAGAAAGCTGTGTTGAAAACATTAATATGCCCCTCAGTTCAAGCAGTCCATGTTGTCTCAGAAGTAAATAAAAAGTCTCCCGACCTTTTCATTTTCTTCTGAGACAACAGGCTTGAGTGGAAATATTATGCTAGCTGTTTTACTTTTGAATTACAATGCCATGATTGGTTTCGTTTCTGGGTCACCCATAGCAACAATTACTTGAAACCACAAGAACAGTCCATGCTGCATTGGAAACTCCTTTGGGTTAAGGTCCAAGTGCTATAATTTATTTGATTTGTTATTTGGGGTTTTTTTGTTGTTTTACAGGAATCAAATTCACTGCCTTGAAAAATCCTGTTATTTCACTCCAGTGTCTCTCTCTTTTCAATACATAATTAATTATGTGGGTGCTTGACACTAAAGTATCAGTTTCTGTATCTAGTAAGAGATTAATCACTGCACTGAGGTAATTTGTGTCATGTACGTGCAATCAGTGGCCAGAGCAATACCTTCGGTGCAAATGAGTCTCAGGCCAATATGGAGATAAACACAATTGAATTCACTTTAGTCCAATGTAGTGGATTTAATTTTATTCCAATTTTAGTAGTGTCCATCAAGTAATCCAGATATCCAGACTATTGTTTGTAAGGGAATCTGTCTGAATCATATTTACGAGCACGCAGAACTGGCTCTTAAGCTTCTTGCATCTTCCTATGTAGATAGAATTATCTATGGATGTGCAATAGATTAACCAATGTTGAAATTAGTGTAATGAACTGTCTTAGAAACAGATGTCTACCTGATTTCTGTAACTATGTTTGAACCCTGTCATTTGTCCTAGAGCCAACTGCCTCTCTTTACTGAAGATCTTCTCCTGCTTCTTAAGGCCAGTGACATGGCAGAACTGCATGGTTTATTTCCCTTCTGACACGATACTTTTTACATATTGTATGTGGGGATCAGACACTGGCCTGCACTATTTCTCAAACAATATCCAGGCACTGACAACTGTCCAGATCCTACACTAGTGCTCAAACCTGCACATCCATCTTACCTAATTTGCTAGTGTAGACACAGCCAACCAAGCCTCACCTACACTTCTCTGTAAGGCAAACAAAGATGCTAGGTAGGATGAAAGGAAACACAGAGAGAAAAGCAGAGTAAATTTGGTCCTAAATTGCATTTAGAGCTGCCTTGTCTAACAAAGAGGAGACACACTGTCATAGACAACCATTATGTCACTGGACCCTTAATAAATTTTTTTTGGAAACAAAGGAGAAGTTTGGATTTCTCCCACAAAATGACCCTTGATAGAGGATCACAGGAATGATACAACAACTAAGGGAGAAAAAGTAGTTCTTAAAAAAAAATAAAATGTCTTATTGATGTGAAATGAGATTACATGAGAGCATGTGCTAAATGCTGGTTTTAGTTTTTGGTCTCTTCATGAGATCTTTAAATACTTAAAACTTACACATTATTCTACTTGTCCCAGAATAACTCCCAGTAACGTTAACTCTGGCTAATATCTGCATTATTTCTTACCACTTATGTAGAGTTTTCTGAATACTCTAGTGAACTCACTCCCCTTTAGAAGTCTTGTATGTCTCTAAATACCATAGAGTTTAATCAGCTATGGTGTAATTCTAAATGTCAATGCCAAGGTCTGTCAGATATAATTTGTTCTTTTACTGAAATTTGGATGCGTGTTTTAGTTAAATTGAGATTGTCCATTTCAAGCAAAGCCCCAATTATGGGACATAAAATGAATTCAGTTCTTGCTGAAGAAGTAAAAGATTTAACAATAACATCAAAAAGGAATTGATCAGCAGACCTCAACATAATTTCTCACATCCCACCAGCTGCCACAGCCGAGCTGTCCTGTACAAACCACTTGACAAAGTCTGTCGCTGCAGTTACTGCACTATTTATAGCTGCACTGTTTATGCCTCTACAGTTATAGCAGCGTCAGCACTTTAATTAAAAACCTTATTATCCGAAGAATTACTACTAAGCAACAAAAAATCACCCTCAGCTGCAAGTTGGATGTGAAGTGTTCTCAAGTATAATTTGCACTTAGGTTGTGATAGGCCAGATTCAGTGCCTACTAAATAGTGACAGCAAGGGAAAAAGTTAAAAAACTATCATAGATGTATAATTTTCAACACTGTTCAATGTGAGCAAAGAGTTTTGCATGAAAAAACCACTAGACCCTTTTTTCTCCTTATGATTTAGAATTTAATTTTTTTTAATGATATTTTTGTAGCCAAAGTCTTGATTTAGTATTACTGGCATAGTTGAAATGCAAGCATATTGAAAGTGTTAAGTTCATCCACAGCAATGGACAGATATTGCACTATAAAGATGTACCATAACTTTCACTACAAAACACACATCTTCATATTCCCCATTGCTCACAGCTCTAGACTCAGGACTGAATATTTCAGTATTTGTTTTTCTAGTTTTGGTTTTTTTCTACTTTTTACCATCTGGGGCCTTTTAAAGGCAAAAACAACATAATGTTTGACTTCCTATCTATATCTAAAACATTGAGGAACTGATCTGTTCAAGAGAAGATCTTTCATTATTTGATTCTCTTCAGTGTTTCATGAAGCGGAAATAAATCAACAAGAGGAATTTGTGAGTTTCCCAAGACAGTATCTCTCAAAATACGACCTCACTGTCAAGGGTTCAAAGGTAGAAGAGAGTACCCTATTCTCTTCAGAAGTGATCTTGCTCACTTAAACCAAAGATAGAATTTGTGATTTATTTTTCTGGATATGTGGAAGGTACTAGAACCTCACCAGAAATACCATGAAATATGTGAAAATAAATACATCCATTATATGCAAATTTTAGTGGTCTCCTTGAGGCTTTATTTTCATTCCAATTAGTGTCTCCATGATATCATAACATGGGGCATTTTAGTGTAAGTGAATTGGAGCTTCATTACCAAGAATTCTGAAAAGATTCTAGAGAACACTTGGAGTTCTTTCCTGAAACCGAATTTAATTTAATTTAACCGAATGTATTTAATTGTATGCAGGTGAGTCATTGGAAAGATTGACATCAAGATTTCATGTATTCCATATTTTTTGACAAGGCTGCAAAAGATTTTTCTATTTCTTTCTCTGCCTTTCACAAAACAAAGAAAATTTCTTCTGCAAGAAGTATAACAAAAAACTTAACCGTAAATCATTGTTTGGGTCATTGCCCAGCTACCAAAAGACATTATGTTGTCACAGACTCCTTCAGTTGCTGCATTTTCTTTCCTTCATGGTATGCCTCTATGTTTGTTTCCAAACTTCAGCTGTGAGTTTCAGATCTTAAGTCACTTTGTGTTACACTGTTAAAGTTATTTAGCTTAAGTTCCATTTATAGCTCTATATAATGACTTTTCTGTAATGCTGCATGCAAAGAAATGTTTTCAATGTACCTGACAGGACACTTGGAAGACAAATCATGACTTAGAAAGGTTAAAAGAAAATGAAAGAGTGTTATGCAAAACAGCTATTCACTAAGGGTAAAGTAGTTGAATTTCAAACACTGGAGACTATTGTATCATTATGGTGATGGATTGTCTTTGCTATCTACAAATAATACACTGATCTTCTTGCCTCAAATAGTGAGTTTACTATATTTAATCAGCAATAGTGAAGAACACTTATCACTATGTCAATCCAAATTAGGTTTCAGAAAATGTCTCTATAAAAAAAAACAACCCTATGCACAAGAGGATGAAATGACAACTTTTATTTGATGCTTTATCTTTGAAAAACAGAACATATAAGTTCTTAAGTACTCCATCCTCAATACATTGATAGGACAGTCATGGTTTTATTTAGCTGCTAGTTAACATAACAGAGCATTTTTGAAGTCAGAGTTGTCCACACTAACAATAAAATAATAAATAAAAATCTTGCTAGTAACTTCTTTAAACATCAAGTGGGAAAATTCTAAAGCAGAGCATAGGAAAGAAAATACAGGGCTTGTCCTCATCTAGGAATGTCTCCGAACAGTCAGTTTCTACACTGAGCTCCCCATGGCTGTCTGGTGAAAGGGATACCAGACTGAGGCATGAAAATGAGAACTCTCATTATTTCATCTCAGAAGAGTTCTGAGTATTAGAAGGGGCACTTTGAGAGGGTATGACTTCTTTTCAACCCACATCTTATACTTCACAAACAGAATACTCTTTAAAACATGCACTTCTAGCAGGGTGCTCTAGCTGACCAGGGGCCTTCAGTACTTCATTTTAGAGGGACCAGTTGTGAAAAATATGCCAAGAAAACGGATAAAGCAGCCTGAATGTTGCACACAGCCACTAACACTATCCAGCTTTCTAGCCATTGTGCACAGTGGTCCCCATAGAAATACGCTGAGTTCTGATGAAGCTCTGGCCAGACTCCCCAGCTTGCACACACACAGCAGCTGCATACCCCAGAAATCTCAAGGAGTTGAAGTGCTTGGGCGTAAATTGAAAAGCACACCCTTGTACTGAAGTCGTTTCCAGTGAGACATTGTCCAGTTCAAAACTGTTGCAGCAGTGAGCCATTAACATTATGCTGGAAAAATGAAAAACTAATTGTCTCGATCCTGCAATATGACAACAGCAATCTCTTTACTTGGAGTGTGAGTAGTGATTGCTGGCAAGTCATTTGGTTACTCACAAAACCAAACCAAGCCTTTGGACTATGCACGGGCACAGGTGTGAAAACCTAATTTGGGGGGAACCTAAGAGCTCGCATTACAGAGCTTTTGCAGAGACATGCAAAAGATCCTGACTTCCTACAGGCCTTGAAGCATAAGCTGTATCACTGTACATCCAGAAAACCATTGCCCTGGCCACCCAAAATAGCCATGTGATTTGTAAGTTGCTCAGTGTTCGATTTTATTTTGACAAGCTCCATAAAGCTCTCAGATTTTAGCTTTACTAGGAAGAGGGTGGTTCCACATGTAAGATTTCTGATTTAGACACATTTAGGAAGTAACTTTATTACACACTTTATTAACTAGTCATTAAAATCTATTGGTTTTAATGGTTTTAATTAAAAGCTACTGGGTTTCTCCTGAAGGAAAGCAAGCAATTCCTGAAAACCCAATGAATCAGATCTCTGTGTATCATAACTGGAAATTCCACATCTTTCATGTAACAGTGAAATAGTTCTTTTATGGTAACTTTCTACCATGACACACTTACACTGCAGCAAATTATATTCCTGAATTAATGTAGTCACTGATAGTTCAGGTTATATTACTGAAAATGCTAAAATATGTAGTACGGGAATGTAGCAAAACACTAATAAAATGCGTAATTTTTTTATTCTTTAATTATATTTTAAATTTTATTTAGGCTTATGATTCATAGTTTTATATTAAGTACATCCCAATACTTACAATACTTGCAAAATTAAATGCTTTGTAGAAAGAGGGTGGTAGTGTTTTATTGGAAATGAGCATGGTTATGATTCCCATAATACTTTTTTTCCTATGATCAAAGTAGTTTTTTACTTTTTCAAAAAAACTCCTCAGCTTAGAGGCAGATTTTATTTTTTACTTTCTAATAAATCCCAAGTCAGAAAGGTCTTCAGTACCGAAGGTAACCTAAACGTTATTGACATATGCTGTGGGCTTTGACAAGTAAAATGATGAGATCTTAAGTAACAGATACATTATCTCTGAAGAGCACTTCACATGGTTTGGCCATTTTCCAAGGAAAAATCATGTAGCTTAGTTAACCCATGATACTGACATCTGCCTCTCACGGAAAGCCAAGGGAATCTTGTAAAGGTCACAGTGCTAACTGGCAGGGTAACTGATTAAGACAAGCCTGTTACACACTGTATTGCCTACAACAATATACTGGGAAAAAAGGAAGAAAAGCAGTGTAATGTCCCTTTCTGCTATGTGCACACAAATATCCTGCTTTCAGTAAAGACTAAATATGAGTCTTAGCAAAAGGTGAGCTCATATTGGCAAAATGAATTGATATAAGCAGTGCTGACTTTTTTTCTAGCATAATGTCTGGCAATGAAATGCAAAGTTACATGACATTTACATCACTCAATATTTGAAAAAACCTTGATTAAAATTTAATGCTTCAGATTTCTCATCAATTAAGAATAAAAGTCAGATGAAGCTCATGGAGAACTAAACACTTAGGTGAGGAGTAGGCAAAGGGGGACACAGAGACTCCCTACCCTCTACTCTTCTGATTCTTCTTCCTCGGATTCAGAGCCCTCACAGATAACTTTCCCCATGCTGTTTTATTATAGCTTAATTTCTGTGGGAGCACCTGTGTCCTACACAGGTACAGGTAAGGACGGCTTCAGGTCAGGCAAACATTAACAGGGTACATCAGCCACTGCCTTGTGTGTGGCAAGAAACCCGGAGGGAGATGATGAGTTGTAGTGAGGGTTTCATCCTGCCCATACTAAAATGAAATGGATGACTTGCTATGCCCTGCACAACCAGGCATACCCAGTTGCCAAGCCTTGCACAAAGATAATGAACCTGACAATTCCTTTTGACCAATGACTTTTAGTCAGAGAAACAGAGCAAGTCTTTCATCTCACCAAACTTACAATCACCTCAAGGTACTTTTCTAGACAGCAAGAACTATGTAATCTTGGACCTCACATCCATCTGTAACCAGCAGGTAACATCAAGACGCATGAAGAATGGAAGATATCCAATACTCTGTAGTATTTCTTAGTATTCTTCCCTACTCTTTCATTATCCTATACACAATGAACAAAAAAGTTCACATCCTTGAACCAGCAGACAGCCTAGTATTTTAGTTTTAAAACAATGCACATTTACAACTTCCATTGAGCCCATGACAACACCAAATAATAACAGAATGAAAAATTTTAGGAAACAGGTTTTTATCCTTTAATCTTCAAATATTTGATTAGTTCCCATGCTGTAAGGCAAGGATAAGGCAAACTGCATTTGTGCCAAAAGGCTCTGCAGATGCATGTGCATTTTTTTTCTACTAACACTGAAAAATTCTTATGAATTGTTTTTATTACTATAGTAATAGAAAGCAGTGTGACACCTTCTGAAAAGGGAAGAAACAGCCCTGTCCCTGAGGACAGAACTGCCTGAAAAGAAATTGTTATTACATGCAGTAGAAACGCTTTTACAAAAAAAGAAGCCATTTGGTACACTGCAATTTTTGGAAGAAGAAGGAAAATGTTGGTTTAATAAAACCTAAAGTATTAAATACTATACTATTATTTTCATCACTATAGGGCCTTTTTGTATTAACTGCTTCAACTAAGCAAATATCGCTTTAAAGTCACATATTTTTTCACTAGTAATTTTAATTATATAGTCTGCTGGAAATGTGAGCTGAGGCTGGCAGTTCCATGTGCCAACTTGTTTGTTTTTGTAATTCTGCATTTAATAAGAGAATAAAACAAAGATATGGGTTTCTAAGCATTAGTTTACATGACTCACCAGGCACAGTGCAATTTGTAGTAGTCTGGGCTGCTTGACACTGTTAATAGGTGTGGTGGTTCAACCAGTAGGAAAGAAAAAACTGTTTTGTCCCGAGAAAATCACAGAAAAATTTACAAGTTTTGTTTTTTTTAATGTCAAACATCAACATTTTGCCATTACTTAGGGATGGAGGAGCTAAGCAGGACTCAAACAACAGAATAAAAAGAAACAAACTTGCCCCTTTTGGAGACATGACTGACAGAAGAGGTGGGATATCTCCAACCCGCTTACAACCTGATGCAGAGACATAGCCAGAATACGAAATCTACAGCCAGAATTATTTTAAAGACAATAGTCAGGAGAACAGCAGCATTTTACCTGCTGCTTGCCTGAGACTGAGCCATTGTCTGTCTTAGGACTGCTAAAGTCCCTAAGTCCATGGTAAGTTGAGGAAAAGCCAAGACTACAGTGTCCTGCTATCCACTGAATCCTTTCACTACCAACAAGCTCTAAGAAACAGGTTTATGGTCCCTGTCTTTAGGTCACTGACGTCAGTTCCAGTCCTTAGACTTTATTATGTTGACATTTTTAACATTCAAAATGAAAGCTGGTCTCTCCAAATGAGTCTAGCTGATCTTAGAGCAATGGCGGTAGGACTCCAGAAATCCCTAAAAGGGTTACCTAATTTCCAAAGAAGTCCTCTAACTTACTGTTTAGCATTTGCTACTTTCTAAAAATGTAAGTTGATGAATTTTTAAAGTAGCCATCATGGATATTTATAAAACACAGCATTTTATTGCCTTGAATGGGACTGAAGGCAAAAAGATAGACCTGTAGTCTGAAAGATATTAAATTATAAAACTTCACTTATTTGCTGTTTTGGTCCTCCTTACTCGCTTTCAATTCTTAGGGACAACATTGATTGTATTATATTTTCAGACATACTCTATGAAAATGAACGAGAAGACATGTATGTACATATGAAAGCAGGGATCAGCTGTAAGGTTTCCAATAGTTCAAAACAGAAGATAAATGCGGAGAGCTGTAAAAAAATCATATTGTTTGAGTGAAGCCACAAATCTAACATAATCACATAATGCGCCTTTTAAGGGTATAACACTAATGCTGAATGTATGGACTAATGATGTATGTTCTCTGCAATTCTACTATTTACTGGAAAAGGTAGGGCTAAATTGTCTATGTAGAGAAATGCCCCCTTGATTTCAGTAGCATATGAATTAGTAGAGCAAGATCGGTCAGCTATCAAATGGCAATACAGCTAAATGGAAAGAAAAACTGAAAAGTGAAATTTTAAATCAAGAAAATTGTACAGTCAGTGATCAAGGAAAATAAGCTAGAGGCATACTTTTTATTATTCAATTTGGGCAAATAACTCTTTTTGATAACTATAAATTAGAATTTTCCTGTTTGGGAATTTAGATTTCTACCTTAAATTGGGGTTCTGGGTTTCCAGACTTTCACACATAAATTTTCCAAGTGTGGAGGAATTAATCTCTGGGTTATAAAGCATTTCTAGAAGAAAATTTGAAAATTCACAGAAAAGTAGATCTGCTAGTGCTTCTTAGTCTTCAGCAGTTAGAGAATACTTGTCCAGAGCTTCTCTAATGAAAGGGAGAAAAGACCATGAATAGATTTTGACTCATCCAGGAAGAATTTTTTTGCCTACTGGAATTTTGAGGAGACAAAACTAATAATAAAAAACCAAAACAAACTAACAAACAAAAATAAAAGATTCCTCTCAGTTTTGGAATGCTAGAAGTGTAAGCAAAATCTTAAGGATTTCCTCAGGCATCCCAGAGCTGAAGGGGAAGCCTTTAGATGGCACAACTGGGAAAAGGGGAGTTCTGTACAGAAAAAAACATTTATTCGTGCTGGGGTTTAAGACTATTGAGCTGAAGATGCTCCTGGTTCTCTTCAAAATATATCTTGCCCCTCAAACAAAATCACTTCAGAAATTTGCTGTCTCAAACAAGAGCACTTCCTTTTCAGAAATAACAGAACTTTTCCTACAAACTCTAGACAGTCTAATAATGTACATTTCTGAGAAGTCACATATTATTTCTGAAGTCCCATATGAGTCCCCAGTTTCAAAGGTCTCTCTACACATCTGCTTAAGCGACAAAGGTCTATTAAATAGCACCAGTTAGAAAGCTTGTATTTTATGTAAATTCAATTCCTGTCCCATAGAAGCAAGTAACACACTGTGCCAAATGGATAAAGACTTCCAACAGAAGAGCAGAATATGCATTTTTGTCTCTTCATAGAACAGAATAAGCATTATTATCCTTTCTATTTATATTTTCTCCAAGGACTTCCAAGTGTTTGATTCATATCAGTTATGTGTTGAATATTTTTTCTCATGCATCTGCCAAAAAGATCAAGCCATATAATACTGCTGTCACCCGTTTAACGTAACAGGTCTTAAAAAATGTGATGATAAACAGTTCCCTTCCCTTCACCTTCCTTTTGGCAGAGTACTCAGTGATGGTCCCTTTAATCTGTACAGGAGTCCATTAATGAGTGTTCTCTATGGCTTTTGTTTTGTTTTCTGTGAAGCACTAACACTTAATGTTTTATAACTCTTATGCAACAAAGGTCAACAGTATCACTCTCTCTTGCTGTGAAGTGGAATTAATTTAACTGAAAACTTCTCTAATCCAAAAGAACTTCTCTTTTCTGAGTATGACATCTCTTCACATCTGAACTCGAGAGCTATGCTTGTGTGGCAAAGTGTTCCCAAAGGAAAATTGTATCTGAAAGCAAGACGGAAAATTATTATTGTTATGATATTGGAATTCTGTTTCATTTTGGAATGTCTTCTGACTGGAGAAATGGATGAGCATGACCTTTTCTTTTTTAGATTTATTCTTTGTGCAAACTATTCTCCAGTGTAAGTTACTACAGAAATATTTTTCTTTTCCTGAAAATTCTGACCAACTCCAATTATCAGAATTTACAAAAGAAAATAAACCAGATAAGCCAAATGTGATAGGAATGTTGTTCTGGGTGTCCAGCTATTTTTTTTTTTTCAATTTATTTTCTGAAAGCATCAGGGAAACTACTCAAAGGAGTTTAATTCCTGTATGCATCACTTAGTTAAGAGAAACTGAGGGGAAATATTTTAGTAAGGTAAATCCAATGCTACTACTGGAACCTCTGAGAAGGTTTGACACAATTTGTGATAGGTGGAATATTTGATCGTTACTTTATGAATAATATTGGAGATAATGATATGAAGCTGTTAAGACTTAAAGGAGAAGTGCTGTCAAGTGATGAAACAGCTTTGCTTACACACAAGACTACACCTTCTTAATTCCTTCCACAGGTCTCCCTCTTTCTTTCAAATAATTGTACAGCAAAAAATGTAGCACTGATACACTGCAACTGAGTTTGACACAAATGAGAGAAAACAGTTCTGTGCACAAGATTCAGATGTAATTTCCTGATGCAAATTCAAACTCCAGTTATTGCCAGCTTGCAAGTTAAAATCAGATCCAGAATATTACTTATGGCATCTGCAAAGACATACAAAAATGTCTGGTTTGGACTTCTTATTTTTCTCTGTCCTTTTGCACTCCACCTAATAATCTCCTTCCAGTTCAGTTCAGAAGGAGAGTATTACTCATCTAACAAAAACAGTAGAAAATAATTGCTTCTGGATGAACCCTAGCAGAATACAAGTATGAGTCTGTGGCTTCCAGTAAAGCAGTGACAACAAGTAATCACACCAAACAAGTTTTTCTTTTGTTTCTCTTGGAATAATTAAATTCTGCTGTGCATTACTTTAAAACTTAACAGAGGGATTTAACCTTGGCATCACTTCCATTAAAACCAAAAACTGGTTATAGTCAACATATATTCCACACATATGTCTATGTATGTGGATATATCTAGAAATGGGTATGCATATATGCATATATATTCATATGTAGATACATATGTACATGGAATATATTTATACATCCTTATATAGAGGTACATATCTATCTAGATATATTCATATCACATATACATCTAGATATATTCATATTCACATATATATTCTACAAATATTAGTCTTTAAGAACAATAATTTCATCTTGTAAATGTATGAGAAATTCAAAAGGTAAGCACCCATAGTTTTAATTTGTCCCAGTGTCTTGTAACTTGTGTGCTCATTTGCAATCAGATCAGCTTGGTTTCCAAACAGAGATAAATTACAAATTCGTCTAAAAGGCTTCAGAACTGATATCTAAACATGTCAAAAAGTCTTGAGAAATCACTTTCCCCATGTAAGCATTACAGGTGCTGTATGCTTCTAAACATAATTTACATTATATAGTACAATGGATGTTCAGCCAGATGTTGTTACAAAGAATAGGCAAAGGCTTTATTACTAATTACCATTTCTAATGGCATAAAACATGGCGGCAGGTGTCATGTTTTTATATCACTTTGCTACATGAGTGTGTGATCTATGGTGTGATCCTGCACTTTGAATATAAAACAAACTGCAGGTTCCCCTTTCCTATTCAGGACAAAGAACATGTTTAGGTTTTGTCTTGCTTTTTCTCGTGGAACTTTGCTATATGTGTACTTTCGTTCCACAATTGCTGCGTATTGACCCTAATCTGGAATCCTAGTCCACCAAAAGGGCTCCTGCCACCATTCTCAGGAAAAAGTGTTGCAGTTCATAAGCAGATTAACAGCAACTTTAGGACACAGTCAGGTTTAATTTGCACACTGATGCAAACCCAGGTAGAGGTATTCATAACTTGCTGCAGTAAACTGTAGAGGTTACAGCAAAAAAAGGCAAACATCTGGAGGAAATAAAATTTACTCAGAGGTGACATGAATAGTATAAACCTGTGCTGAGATGTAAACTCCTCTACCTCTATGATGTATTGTTCTTTTTGCTAGAAGTCACGTGGTATAAACTTGTTCACTATGCCGCAACATGCCAGTGTCCATTGATGTCTATGTGCATAAATGTTGCTGGTACAGCAGCACAAATAGCCTTATTAAAAGATCCCATTCTGAGGAGTAAGTTATTTTCTTCTAAAATAAGCAATAAAGCATTGGGTTTTTTAAAAAATCTTTTATGTTTTCTTTTACGGATGATTCAGAAAACACACTTTATTACAGTCTTGAAATACATAACATATAGTTCAGTGCAGGTTAGCAGACTAGAGACTAGAAGTCACTCTTGGGTTTCTAGCCAAGCTTTCAGAATGAATACTTTAATTTCAAGAGCTTCTTAGAAGGAAAAGAAATCATTTGGGGTGCCCCAAGACTAGCCTGCTCCAAGAAAAATTCATGATTGTATTCA
Organism: Oriolus oriolus; assembly: GCA_013400235.1. Taxonomy (NCBI): domain Eukaryota; kingdom Metazoa; phylum Chordata; class Aves; order Passeriformes; family Corvidae; genus Oriolus; species Oriolus oriolus. Next base: position 74,840 of record VXBT01003886.1, on the reverse strand, counting down.
AAAAGTGTTCCCAAATACTTTTGCAGCATTTGACCAAGTTCTAATCATATCATTTCACTATCTAGACTGCAACATGAGTTGGAAAATTAACTGAATTTTTACTTTATTCCAAGAATATATAGTTACTGGGAAAAGCTGCTAGAAATAAAGAATTTCTGTAATACCAAGAAATATCTAAAAAAGATGTTCATATTTATCTGAAAAACCTCAGTTCATTAACATTCATACTAACTACAGTTGAAAGGGCTTTGCAGAAAGAGCTAACAAGATATCATTGCACTTTTAACTGCAGAAAGATAGGACAGTGACTAGAATCTTCATGTGCAAGAAAACAGATTTTTTTCTTTGGCCATATCTTTTACCACTTTTTGACTTATAAGTTACTTAATATTATCATATACATATTGTATACGTGTTCTTTCTATCTGGTCTGAAAAGAGAAAAAAGAAATATATTTTGCTTTGCTCTTCTCATTTTCTCACCATCCTCTCACTAACCGTCTGACAATGTACACTGGGGAAGTGCTAATATGAAAAGTATGCAGTGGCTCTGTGCTTCCATTAAACATGTTTGCATTTAATTTCTTTCCCTGTACAGAAAAGAGGGTTTTTTTTTTTTTTCAGTTATAGCTAGATATACAGTAGTGAGAACTCAGTGTGTTACAATAATTTTTATTGGTTTTTTCCAAGTGGTTTAGCCTAGGAATTTGTAGGAGTATAGGTTACCTCATTTTCTCCTGCTTTTCTACTGTAGGAGTAGATGTCATTTTATTATGCGCAGGGGTTTTGTTTATGGTACTTCTGTGTGCAGAAGGTTGTCAGAGAAGTCAAATGTTTTTTGTCTTCCAGAAATTTTGCAGTATTATTGTTTTTACAGTTTTAAGATATTGTTTCATCGGGGTTCTGTAAAGGCTAAGACCAACTGTTTTGAGAAAATCCACACAGTAACAAAATTAAATAATAACTCAAAAGATTTGTTGTGATTGAAAGAGATAGTCCCAATGTATTTTAATGCAATGTTGCTGCTTGGAGATAGGTTTTAATTCCAATAGTGTTCCAGTATATATTCTTATATCTCTTCAATTTTTTTACTCATAAAATTTAGTTATCAGCTCATAAGAATTAAATTCTGATCAACAGTTTTGACACTGTTAGTTACACCGTGAAGCCTTACAGCCTCACTTGTCAGTCATCAGGCACTCAGACACTTTAGAGGTAACAGAGAGCACATGGCTGCTGCACCACTCTGGAACAGGGATCAGATTATGCTTCCTCAGATTCAATGAAAACGAGTTTGAAGAATAAAGTGGCCAAAAAAATCCTCTCTAACCGAGACTTTAAAAATGCTTTTTAATTTTTTTTTTTTTGCCTCTTCTGTTCTAATTTTGCATAACACTGTCCCTCAGAGGCTCCTGGGTATTGTGTGAACGGATGTACTTTGCTGTGTTATTGCATTGCTAAAACAATGTCTAGGCATGATCACTAGCATTGTCTGAAATGGACAAGCCACATTTAAAAAAGCAGAGGCATGAATGGCAACATAAGGAAAAGAGAACAGAATAGCTCTTCTAACTACCTCAAAACCATCAGGAAAGAAATGTGCCATCTTCAGAAACACTTTCAAGGTAAAGGGAATTCTGTTCAGTTCAGGGCCTCTGCAACATTCCCCCTTTGTCATATGCAACAATAAGCCAATCCAACAGAGGTGGAAGGAATCACAATGACAGGTGAATAGGGGAAATATTGCTGAACTAGAAAAATTCAATACAAGCATTAGAGTATGTAAAGATAAGATAGAGGAGGAAACAGCAGTTTGTACATTACGTCATTTGTCTCCTACTGTTTGTTGCTTTTTTTTCCTTTCCTTTTACTTGCAGCTGTGTCTGTTTTCCTATTTTTACTCAAGCCTTTCAGTCAATCATAGCAGAGTCTCAAACAGATGTGCAGAGCAATAATATGATAGTAAAATTTTACAAGCATGATTCATTTTTGGTTTACAATTTTTAGATGAAGAAAAGTCTTGTGTATTTACAGAAAATATGGCATACATCTTGTCAAGAAGTATAAAAAGGCATTCTGTTTTGCTTGAAGGATTATGCATATACTTCACAGTTTGCCCATCTCAGTTCACAACAGCTACAATATTTAAGGTCATTCATATGGAATATCTTTTAATGAGACTATGAGATAAAGAAAGATATTATCAAGTTAAAATCTGCTGTTGGTTATTTCTCTTCAGCAGTATTTTCTCCTGGTACCTATTTGGAAGAGAAATTGAAAGTGAAATTGATATATGCCCTTAACAATAGAAGCACTTAGAGCTGGCTGAAGAGCAGAAATCTCATTTGTGAGTAAAAGGACTGAGTTAGATTTCCTGTGACTCCTGTGGTCATGCCCTGAATGATTTCAAAGACTGGACATGTACATACAATACACTGGTGAAAATGTTCATGGACCTCAAAGACTTCACTGGCATCACTGGAAAAACAGAAGGGCCGTGCTGGGTGAGGTCAAGGTCAGGCTATCCCTGCACCCTTTATTTAACTATAAGAAACAGTAAGCATGTATCTGGGGAAGCATAAAAATGAACCAAACCTATATGATGCTTTTGTCTACTACTCTTTGAATTCTATTTTGGGGTAGGGTATTTTGTGACTTGTTTGTTCTTCTACACATCTCAAGATCCTGAAGGATTCAAGGACCTTCCCTTGTCTCTACTTGAACCTTCACTGCTCAGCTATGAAGGTAAAAGTACCCCATTCTTCTTGTTTTTCTTGTAACCTGTTTCCTACCATCTTTGTTTGATGGTCTTTCAGTAGAAGATACAACAACCAAATGTGATTATTTTTCTCTAATTTTACACATGCCAGTTATTAGTTAAATAATGAGAAACAGAAGGAATGCTTTGTGATCCAGGTAGATAATCACATGACAAAAATGAACAGTGGAATACTGTGTTAAAAAGATGTAAGTGTCTCCAAATAATGTACTTAATATCTTGTAGATGGCCTTGAACAATTAATAGTTTTGAAGAAGAATATAGTTGCTTTGCACATTCTGAAAGAAGGTGGCTACACTGTGGTGAACATCTGTGATGAATATTTCAAATGGTTCAGATCAGCAACAAAATGATGATGAACCCTCACATGAACCTCATGCCAGCCTCAATATTGAGATCAATTAAAAAAGTGAAAGAAACAGATGATTATATGATATAATCACATCACCTCTTATTCTTCAGTCTTGAATTTCTGTCTTATTGTTGCATGAGCCTATCAACAGCTGCTGTCAATTAAAATAGTCCTTTATAACCATCTAGAATTTAAAAAATGCCGAGGATCAAATGACGGCTAAATAACAAGAAAGAGAACCAATTAAAAATTATGACAGTGTTTTATCACAGGCATTTTCTTCAAAATGAATATAATTTTAAGCAAATAATTTTCCGAGAAGATTTAAAGTTAACCAGACCATACAGATATTTCTAAGGAGTTTAAACCAAATCTCACAACACTGAGACCATAATTGGAATTTACAAATATTTAAAAGAAAAAAAAATTATATTTCTTGTGTTTTGTTTTATTGGAAAAAAACTTGTAATACATTGAACATAGGAAGATTGATAATAATTACCATAATGCAACCATAAGAAAAGAAAACCAGTCCATCATCTGATGTCAGAGTGGATGTATGGATCTCTAGATGGAGTATTCTCTGAAAACAAAACAGCAATATAATTCTAGAGGTCATGTGATAGTACAATGAGTGTGTTAGTAAGGATAATAAACTTTCTTATCTGTTTTGGAGAACAGCAATATACTGTATTCATATTTTTAAAAAATAATGAAATTATTATTTATTCAGTAATTAATAAGCAAGAGTTTGTATCTGTGAATGTGCAAACAGTACAATAAACCATCAGTAGAAATTTGAATGAAAAATATAACCCCCAAATTATGTTATAAAATAATACCTGTCCATTGCTATTTGAATAGCAGATCACTATGTGAATAAATAAATGAAAAACAGTTAATTAAACACATTTTTGGAGAATTGATGTGTTTGACTAATCCTTTGTCACGTCACAGATTGTTCAAATGTTTCTCTCTTCAAGAAATAATGGTGTATAATTTTGGTGTCATTTGAGGAGGAAGGAGTGACTCTTCCTAAAAACTGAGCAGGATGATCCCTTGATCTCTAGTTACCTCCTCATTTTCATCTTGCATTGCCAGCAAAATGCCAGCTGCAAAACCTATTTTGCATCTAGTTGTGATTTCAGAATTAAATGCAATGCAATTAGTTCCTTTTATATGTTTGGTAATCTTGTTAAGACAACTCATTAGGTGTCTTGGCAATTGGAAATTACTAGGTTTCAGAACATGTGCATTTCCCTAGTGAATAACAATTATTCCTAAATGAGGCAATTGTTCTTAAAGGAAAGGGAAAAGTGAGTCCCAAAAAGTTTTCTGAGTTTATATATTGCTCTGACTTTTAAAAACTTAATCTAGATTTTAGTATTTTCTCCATAAAACTCCAGGTATGTATAAGTACTGTAATCCTATTTTCCTAATTTTTCTATCTAATCATGACAAAAATGTGGAAAAAAAGGTATAAATTGTTTGTGTGAAACATATTTTTGTCATTGAAACATGCAATAACTGATTAAGAGAAATAATGTAAGTAGGATTTTCTTAAAAAAAAAAGGTACTATTATATTCGTTAATTAATAATTTATGTAGTTGCAGCAAAAAGGCTTTAATGCAAACAAGTTCATAGGAAGTAGCTACAGCTGCAAAAAAATAGACTATATAATATTTTAATATTCAACTTACTAAGTTCCAGAGCCTTAGGCAGCATCAGTGCACTGTCCTCACATTTCCAAGCCCTTTCTCACAGCCATGAAGGCAGAAACAAACTGGAATTCTGACAACTGCTCCAAAGATTCCAGGGCTATACTAAATACTGTATTCTGCATATGCATCTGTCCAGGCCTCTTTCCCCACTAAAAAAAGAAGCACGCTGAAAAGAATTTAGCAGAATCAAAATCTTCAGTAAATAAGACAGGAAAAACAGGAAACTGGAGACTTTAAATAATATTTTAAATCTCAGGGTTAATAGAAAAGCAATAAAATTTACCAAAATACTCCATGAAGCTGTCATTTTTGAATTTTAAAATATTTTATTTTGCTATTTTTAAGCACCCTTATATGAAATGAAACAAAATGGGAAGAAGGACAGTGATCAAGCAGCAAGGGAGTTCTCAGGAATATAAACTTAAGTCACACCAGACAATGTATCAATTTTCCTTTCAAAAGAAAATATTGCTGATTCCATAAAGCCTGTATCATGAATGATGAGGGAACTCAATCTGAGAGCCAACATTACAGAAAACAGAAATATACTTTAAGAATATCACTTTTAGAAATGCAAAAAATTTTGTGGATATCTGTGTGAACCATGACCAATAAACTTTCAAAATTACTACAATGTAAGACCAAGAAAGAAAACCATGCATAACAATAAAGGTGGTTCCTTGGAAGCTGTGAAGACAAAAATGCTTTAATACCTAGCACTCTTATTAACAGAGAATATGCCACAACCATTGAAATGGGAAGGTTTGCTAAGAGATGCAGAGGGTTTTGATTGCACATAGCAAATGAGCAGGAAAAAAATTTGTAGTTTTGGGGAAACACACTGCTGTCCTATTTTCCCACTTTTGACCTGCTACACCTTCTTCTTCACAAGCCTCATCTCATTTGGCTTTATTTGCTCCTTCCCAGTTCACATTAAGAGCTTGAAGACTGAGATTACTGTCATAGCCACATATTATCAACCTAACCATCAGTATCCAAACCTGAGGCATCTACCTCTCTGGGCAACCTGTTCCTGTTACACCCTCATCATAAAAAATTCTTTCTTATATCTAGTCTGAATCTATCCTCTTTTAGTTTAATGCTATTACCCCTTGTCTTCTCACTAGAAATCTCGATATGCTTAGAGCAGATGAACCCCAAATCAGTCATGTTGACTCCCCACTGTTAATGTAGTCACAGGGAAAACCAAGAAGGGTAAGAACCTGGAAGACTGGAGCAACTCCCCTGCCACATCATAGGCCTTGGCTTAGACTGTGCTTGTTTAAGTAGAAAATGGAGTCTCACAAGATGGTCAAGGCTGTAACTTCAGAATAGGCATTGGAGTCATCAAGTTTGCAGATGACACCAAATTGGGAAGAGCCATCTACACACTTGAGGACAGGGCTCAAGGCCTCCAGATGGACCTACATGGGCAGGAGGACTGGGTTGGCAGTGGCCTGATGAAAATGGACGAGGAGAAATGCCAAGCCCTGCACCCAGGACAGGCAGAGCCATTGGGACGATACAGGCTGGGGGCTGCCTGGCTGGGGGCAGCTCAGCTGAAAGGGCCTGGCAGGTCTGGCAGAGACTGAGCTGAGCATGAGCTCACAGGGAGCCCCTCCAGGGAAACAGGCCAGCGCTGCTCCATGTTGTATGGACAGAGGCATGGACAGCAGCTTCAGAGGAGTGATCATCCCCTCCTACTCAACACTCTTTAGAGTAGACACAGCCTGGAGAAGGGATGGCAAGGGAGGACCTCCATCATTTCGTTAAGACACTGAGTTTTAATCCAGCATTTGGCTGAAATAGTGAACAGACTAAATCTGATTTAACCTAAAATGTCCAGGATCTATTTTTCATTTGTCTTCCAATCAACAATTAAGTTAGGTTTGGGGCCAGAAAAGGAAATTTTAATTTTGAAAGTTCTCTTTAAGTGGTGAAGATCAAACTGGTTCTTGAAAAGAGCACTTTACCCTGGAACCCAAATATGTCACAGTGTTGGGGTTTTTCTCTGTTGCTTTAGCAGTTTGCTCTTCAACTAGCAGCGGAATCACAATCTGCTCTGCTTACCGTCTACTCAGTGAAAGGTCTTCTGCATTCAAAATTGAGTTTGAAGAAAGAGCAACGTGACTTCTCCAGAGAGGAAGCATCAATGCATTGATAGCCATGCAAGGAATAGAATATAGAATACACAAAAAACTTTCTACCCTTTTTACCTGGAGGCACCAGGTGTTCATTTTGCATTTACTTTCTGTTTCCCTGAAATTCTGGCTGAAGTACCATTTGTCTGTGGATTACCAAACACAAGCATCTTAAAATTTTGTTTCTAGGGATAACAATGAGACATATATTTTCTTTTTTTTATGTGTTTGCTATTCCAGTCTCTCTAGTTGAATTCATTATGGCTAAAGCAGCACTGTTCTTGCTTTGGTGACATAAGTAAGGAGTCTAATGGGGGGTTTTTTTGTTGCAGAACAGGAAGTAGTAGCCACAAAACTTTTTAAGATCAAAAAGTAATCAGAAATGATGGGTAAGGATACACTACTGAGAACACCACAATACAGTACAAACTTACAGGGCAAAAATTATATATGTGAGCTCTTTTCTTCCTTTCTTCTCTTTTGCTACATAACCTGCATTCTATTTTCCTTTCACAAAGCTTTTGAGAATCACTACCACTCTGTCAGCCTTGCAAGGCCATTTTCACAAATACCTGTGAAAGAAACAAAATCTTTGAATTTGGGGAATATGTGAACTCCTAAGAAAAAAGCTTTAAGAGTCAAAAAATGGAACTTGGAAGTTACTTGGAGTTTAGGTTAGACATAAATTGCAGAGTCTTAATCCTTTATCAAAGGTTATACTGACATTTTCAGACTAGGATGGATTTTCATGTTTAAGCAAATACAAAAGCAAAGACATTGTTCATTTGCATGTAAAGAAGTTTGGCCATGTTATGGTACTACCCATAAATGCTTAAATGAAAAAGCACACATTCATCTGGCCAGGCACTATTGTCCCAGTGTCACGCAGATTCACAGCTTTAAAAAAGGGTTGATATGTGGTGCGTGTCAGCAAATCTCAGTAGATCATTGCTGTCTCATAGATGTAAATAGATATTTACATCATTTAGATATAAATGATTTTATGTGGCTTCAAAGTCTACATTGTTTTCATCTTTTTTCAAATTTCTTTCTTCCATAAAGGCTTTTTTGTCATTCATTAAACAGTGCTAACCTCTATTACTGCAGTTTAGCTGGTAAAATACAGTGGTTAGAGTGCATTGCTCTAAAACAAAGCTAATGGTTTTCATTCTAATATGGGTGCCAAAACTCTTTAATCCATAAAAATAGCAATGTAATAGAAAATGTTTCACAAAAAATATACTATTGAACAGTATGTTTTTGAATGAAAATTGTATAAATTAAAAGAAAATCAGTGGAGTTTTAAAATCATTATGAATGGAATCTGCCATAAGGAGGAACCATTCTGGACTGGATTTTTCAAATTTTACTTTCAAAGATTCAGAAAAAAAAGCTTGAATAGAGTTTTGAACAAAGTGAAACCTTTCTATTCATTGTTGAACTGATGAAATTTTGGTTGGTCTCAAGCTGCATAGATCAGTAGGATACACAGCCTATGCCCACTGTGTTTGAAGACCATTCTCCACGTGCCAAAACATGTCTCCTGCACATTTGATCATTTGAAAATGGCAAAGTAAAAGAAAGGGAGGAAGAAGATGGATGTACCTCTCACAGATGTGCTCTGGAAAGCAGCACTCCTTTGTAGTACAGAGATATCAGAAAATATTTTAGGAGTGTGGAGTGGCAGTGTCAAGCTCTGGCTGTGCTGTTGAAGGTACAAATTAATTTATGGTCTATCACTTTGTATTTTCTGCAGTACTGACTGCTTTTATTCTCAAGTGTGCTTGCTTCTGCCAGAACCAGATTTACAGTAATAAAAACTTAACACACACCTCCCAATAATGTGCTCCTAAAGCTTCTAATTAAGTCATTCCTACTCTGTCACTTCCACTAGTCTACAACTTGCTGTTTCAATATCATAAGCTTTGGTTTTTTGACTACTCTTTTTTTGCAGCCATATGTATTGATGTCAAAAATTATCATTAATGTGTTTTATCTCTCTCCAGTGTCTTTTGTGAGGCTGGATCTGAGAAAAACCTTGAAACATTCTTGTGCCAATCTAATTGACCTGAATACCTCATGCACCACCAACTGGTTAAATCAGCTCATGATGCTACTGGACTTAAATGTAATGTCTGAGGAAATTAGTCGTAAGTCTTAAATTTACTGATAATTTTGCAAAGATTGTGGAAGGTATGTTGTATGCAACTTTATCCACTATGCCTCACTGACCTTTAATATGCAATGACGTTTTTTAACCCAGGCAGAAACTGTGTGCTCTTCCAGTAGTAGAATGATCCACTCAGTGTAGAATCAGATTACATGAAATGAGTATGATACTTATAAACTTTGTAAACTTTAAATGAACAGTCTAAAATTTGCATCTATACCTGGGAATATACATTCTTGTTATTAAATGTGCTCAGTAAGCTAAGCAAGTTCTTTTATAATTAATAAGCATTTAGTGGCATTGATTTTTATAGCTTGTTTTTTTAACTCCTTATCAGTATTGAGCAGATGGGACGTAACTATGAAAAATTATATTTTAAATGTGATTACTATACTTGAATTATATTTGAAACATTTTGTTCAGTGAAGCATTTAGAAATACAATTTTACTTCCAGATGGAGCTTCAAAGTTAAGGTATTTTTCTATTTAGCACAACGATGTTTAAATAATGTCTCTAGCACATAAGAGAAAACAGAAAAATAAAAACTATATAAAATAAAATATATGGTGTTTTAGAAAAAGCTCTACTTAAGATGTCATTTTGCAATAAAACGTTTGATTGATTCTCTATTTAGTATTTAGCAAATCCTTTTCTAATACCAGCCTTAACAATATTGTACGAAGAATGATTTTTGATTAAAATTTTGGATTACAACACAGCAACACAGTTTGTCCATTGCCATTTATATACTTATAGCATAATCTTTTCATATTAAATGTCCTTCTGTGCTCTTTGATATTTAGTCTGGGGAGGGCAGATTCAGATTTTCTGCATAACCTACTTTTGTGAAAAAATCATGCGTAAGTAGGAATTGAATCAAGACTTGGACCAGAGGTCACGAATGGAAACCTCTGGACATAAACCAACACAGGAGATATCTGCATCAGTGGGATTGAGGTACTACATTGCAACCAACTTCCAGTTACTTGTCCTTTAAGAACCTATTCTGTTTATTCATAAATCTTTAGGGAAAATTGTTCTTCACTGAAGAGGAAATCAAGCCCTTGAACGCGAATGTAAACAGTAAAATGAGATTACTGGGACACCTGTGAAATGTTTTAGAGCACAAACCATATGTTCCCCCATCTTGAATCTCAAATTCACCTACTACCTTGTTAAAATACAAGCTGGTTTGTATTCCCTAGAATTCACTTCTTGTGGTTGCTGAAGCAAGTGTCTGTACGTGGATTTAGTGTTCTTGCTTTCTGAGGGACAAGCACTGGCACATATTTAGTTTCTCTCTCCTTTAATCTCTTTTGCTGTTTCTTGAAATGTAAAGCTAAGCTCTAAAGGGCCCATTCATCATTGTCTCACAGTGCTGCAGCTGATCACACCTGTGTCTCACAGATATGAACTGTGACCAAATCAAAATAACACTGTTTCACACACTGCATCCGTGTAAGTGGGCAAAAAGGGAAAGATGAATTGTGCCTTGGTAGGATGACAATTTTATAATAATAATACAGTAATGAAAAATAAAAGGAGGGAAAAGGGAAAAAAGGAAGAGAAATTAAAAGGAAAAAGAAGGGAAATAAGAGAAAAGGGAAGCAGGAAAGAAAGGGGGAAGGTGCGGGAAGGTGCAGCAAGGGAAGGGAAGGGAAGGTGCGGGAAGGGAAGGTGCGGGAAGGTGCGGGAAGGTGCGGGAAGGGAAGGTGCGGGAAGGGAAGGTGCAGGAAGGGAAGGTGCGGGAAGGTGCGGGAAGGTGCGGGAAGG
>VXBT01003886.1:0-63446 GCA_013400235.1 Oriolus oriolus | reverse complement strand
AGGGAAGGGAAGGGAAGGGAAGGGAAGGGAAGGGAAGGGAAGGGAAAGGAAGGGAAGGGAAGGGAAAAGGGAATTTCTGTCTGAGAACATGTAACAATTCTCAGAAAATGAGATCATGAAATGATGAATTTGGAAAAACCTGGTAATGGGAGCTATTGCAGAAGCTTGGTCTAGAAACAGTGGTAATTTCTCAAGAAACCCAGAAGGAATTAAATCAAATGGAGGAGGAGAGCAATGAATCTCAACAATTTATTTAATTCTTCCTTTATAAAATGTAATTTCTATCTCTAATTTATATTCATTTTCCTTAGAGAGTATTGATAATAGCCAAGGTTTGATAAAAGACCCCAGAGAACAGTTACAAGCATATATTTATTTATATTTTTAAAACATATACATATTTATAAGCTAATAAACATATTTGAACCAAGCAGGTTTTATAGACAGGCAGTTAATTTAAAGTTTTTTTATTTCTGATGCATTCATCTGTTTTCCTCTGTTTTCCTCTCCTTTGTGACTTTTAGACATGTCTCTTTTTAAATTAAGCCTCAAATCTATGCAGAGTCCCATAGCAATTTAGAAGGTTGGGGTTTGGGTACAGAGTTTGGGTTTTTGTTTGGTTGTTTGGGGTTTTTTTTTGCTTTCTAGTAGTTTGTTAATGTACTGTCACACGCAGACACGAAGGAACACACACAGAGGCCAGTATCAGGATCAAAGAGCAATGAGCCAAAGCCCGGGCCAAAGGGCCCGCCTCTTTATTTTACACACTTTTAGAAAACCCCATGGATTGGAGGGTGAAATTACCACCCCTCAACCACATAGGTCAAAGGAGAAATCCATCAAACTTCTCCGCCTTAAGAGAAAGAATGAAAACATCTCAGGTCGGTTAGCATCACATGGCTTATGTTTACAGAAAGTGCGTGAGAACTCTATTTACAGAATTGAAAACATTGAAGAACTGTGAAAATCAAGGCAACAATGTACCAGGGCCCAAACTGAAAGATCCATGCTTGAATGGAGTGTGCCAATCCCTTACATGCAAATGCATTTTCTATCTTTCTGCATAAGAAATGGTAGATTGATTTTCATGGGAGTAAAGACAGGGATAGTTCTGAGCTCAGCAGAGGCTGTCAGACTGCAGCTGAACACATAGAGGCTTGCTGTCTTTAGGCCTGATGCTGTTTGTACAGTGGGGAAAGACCCGATGGCCTTTTCTGTGCTTTGTAGCATCATGATCACTCACTGCAAAGTTACTTCTATGAATTACCAAGTAGACTACCAACGACTTGCATAAGGGTCTCATTAGCGCCCATTTCCTTGTTCTTCATTCAAGAAAGGATTTGTGTGTCAGCATTGCAGAGGGCTCAGCCAAAATGATAAATCGTCTCTGTATTACCTGACCCACCCGTGTTGCTGTTGAGGAGGGGAAAAATGCTATTTTATGCTGTTGAGCACTATATCTCAACAAAACCACAGTAAAAAATATCTTCCAAATGATTTCTGTTTTTCTTGATGGGAAAACCAGTGTTCCAGAGCCCTCCCAAGATGTAATTCTTCACCATAAACAAAGCTTCCAGTCTGCTGTGCCACTGCAGTTTGGCTTGTTTTCAAAAATACAGATTTCACAGACACTGAAAGAGTTTCTGGTGGAGAGGAGAGATAAGGACTCAGAGTCTGGATGTCATTTCACAGCAAAACCCCCATCTTCCTTGCTTCTTTGGAGTGCCCTTACCACTGCCATGGTGTATTTATGAGGGGTTAAGATAGAGCCCAACTTTTATGCATAGAGCTATTCAGAACAGCAAAAGGAGGAGGTTGCTACACAATACCAGATGTGTCTATTCTTGCAGAGAAAATGAAGCACCAGCAAGGTTGTTTTAATAGAAGGATGTGCAGCACAGCTGACTCTTTGCCGTTGCTCAGCAAAGAAAACCCGCTGTAAACGAGAGCAATAGAAACTCTCCTTTGGCAGCTTTTTCAGCTGCTGCTGCTGCTGAAATGCTGGAAAAATGGAGATGAGAAAAAAGGTATCTGAGTTACCCAGGAATACCAAGGTATTTGAAAACATGAAAGCTATATTCATGTGTGGTCTTTTAGACAGAAAAGCTATTTTTCTAGGGCTGGTGGAGATACTTAAGAGACTTTCTCTGGCAAATTTTGAAAATAAATTCTAAAGGTTTTATACATGCTGGTACTAAGACTCTGTAATATGCTTGACTTCAAAAATAGTTGGACATAGGGTACTCTTCTATATCTTTAAAATAATTTAAGGAGTAAAAAGCAAGAAATACATAGAGTTTTTATTTAGCTTTAAGAGACAGGTAAGGAGTTGAGAAGATTAACTGGCATGTCCTGACAAAGCTGATTGACTACAAGCAGCTTCTTCCTACAGATGCAGCAGCCTGGTGAGCCCTAAGCAAGTGATAAATTGGCATCAAGGGGATTTGGCTAGGTGTACTATAGGCAAATGGAGTCTATACCTTTTTAATAGCATTCAGGTTAGCAGCTTATAAGTAACAGGTCAATCCAAAAAACTTAGGTGCCTTGAAAAAGTTACAGCCTAAAAGCAGCGAAAACATAATAAAAGAAAATGTAGTGAAAAGTTGAAAGTCACACAACAAAGTCCAGCTGCACATTCAGTGAGACACACACAGGGAAACAGCTTCTTATGGTTCAGCTGTTCATGTTCTACCAGCAGATGCTTATCTCTTCTTCTTTATGGTTTACTACACAGTGACTCAACTCAGAACAGCATTTGACTCAAACTCTGGATGAAAGATTAGACTCCAACCCAATAAAATTTTCTTCTAAAGACACAGTTTACTGGTGCAGTGTCTATAAAGAGGGTTGTCTGCCTTACATTATTCTGGTCCAATAGGAAAAATCATTTTTGCCAAGGGTTTAAACTTCTATGTTGCCCTTTAGGCCATTTGGCTCAGTGATACCCTGTAATGCAATTTTTATTTTCTCTATCTATTATAAATTACAATATTTTAAAGCTATTTTTAAAACATTGTTTTACACTCTTTGTGTTACAGCAGCTTTCAGAGATGTCAATCCAATGGCCTCAAAATTTCGTTTAGAAGCCAAACAGATAAATGGAAAACAGGAATAGTTACAAATCCAGATTATAACCTTTTTTTGAATGTTTATTTTAAATACTTTCAAAAGTATTTTCTGTAGTCATAAACAAGGTATTAGTTAATGTGTAAAGCTGTGCTAAAGCCCAAAGTTATATTTCATTCAGGCCTTAAGAAACTACTTTGTCTTTTTATTCAGTGTTTTTTAAAGTGTAATGACTTACTAAATGTCAGCAAAGATGGAATCAGGGAATATCTCAGTCAGCAGCTTCTAAATCAACAACTAATTAGAAAATTTAGAATGCATCTTATTTGCATGTGCAAATTTCAGCTACTGCAAATGTATTGGGGCTGTTCCAAAATCCTTTAAGCAGCAGTTACTGTGGTTACAATCAATGGACAATTAATCTTCTATTATTGCTTCAATATTTAAATATCTAAAATCTAAATCTAAACATATGGTTAAAAATCTTTAATAAAATATATTTTAAAAAATCTTTCCTGTTAAAGATTTTAATGTTATATGTCTCATAATATTGATGATGCCATAATATTCTCAAGTTTTTGAGTTTGGTAATGGAAACAGGGTTGCTACTTTTCCAAGATAAAGCAAGAAAATGAAATATTCTTTCCTCACTGAAGTTTCCATATTCTTAGAGAATTATTTGTGATTTTTCTGCATTTTACATAATATATTAGATTACATACAAATGTACTTAATATCACTGAGGTCAGTTAATGAAATTGCTCCTTTGTCAGTGGACCTAAACACAAAACAGCTTGATCCATTTGTCAAATGCAAATATAAAAAAAGGCATCTTGTGAAGAGCTAGCCCAGATATCATCTACGGAGAGGAAGGAACTTGGTACAGGTTTCTTCTCTGTCCTCTGGATCTCTCATCACTTTTTTGACTTCCTAGCTCTATCTACCCGGACTATTTTCTCTAAACTTAGCATGTATCTCTTCCTCCATGTGTTCAACAACTTACCTCCACCCTTCCAATTCCCGCTCATTCCCACACAGTTAGTTTCCTGAGGCAAACATCCTTTGTTTCTTCATCCATACTTCTCCAGCAATGCTTGCAAGAAGTCAAATCCTTCCCTTTGCTACTGCAGCAGCTGTAGGGAAAGCTTCATGTAGAATTTTGGGAAAACTAAAAACATAAACTAAAAAGAGAAATGTCTTAGAGAGGATCCTCACTGAAAGTCATTTTTAAAAAGAGTCCAATATTTTTACATGACATGTTCTCTTCCAAAAATCCCAGCTTTTCCATTCCAAAGAATATTTCCCATTTAAAATCAACTTGCATTTTAAAAAAAATCAAAGAGTTATATTTCCAAAGAATCAAGTTAAATTAAGTTCACTATTTATCACTCCTGTCACCCTCGTTAATGGCAAATTTAGCAACAAGCAAGCTCCAAAGAACAATCTTTCTGGCTTGGCCTTTTTCTAGGTCACATGTTGGCATGATCCATGTGCTAAACTTTTTAGCCACCACTCACAGTCAGTCAACTTCCCAACACAGTTTCCTTCTGTTTTTCATCCTTGTTAGTCAGCTCTATACCCCTTTTCTTCAAACAATATCCTTACCTGATATATGCACAAAGAACACTGGTTTTGGCCAAGTACAGAAGAAAGAACTGAAGCCCTAAGTTGATTTCTTATAAAGTGTTCAAGTATCTGCTTTTATAATGTAAAAACATGACATTCTTTCCATTTGTGAGAAGAATATAAAAAATCCAATAGACTCAATCTACTTCCTTACTAACACTTTTGTGTTCCTTCTTTAATAGACTACCAGGGTTTTGACTGAACATACATTTTGCATTATCAGCATTCGATACAATTTTAAAATATTGTCCTATTAATAGGTTCTTTTGTTGTTTTAAGTGCTAATAGAAGATAAAAAAATGTTAAATTTTCTTTCTGGAGAGATAACTTTCTATGGTGTTAGGGGTGTCATTTTTCTAATTAGTAGGTGCTAAAATTTTTTCTATTGAATTCCTTTGTAATATGGCTTATGCTTTACCAAGGAACCGTTTATGTATTTCAGTGATAATATATAAAGGATAATATATATCTCCTTGGTAATTTCTCCAGCTCCTAGTGGAGTTCCATAGGGCTCCATTTTAGGCCAGGTTCTCTTCAACATCATAAACAGGACAGGACACAGGACTTGAAGGTTTAGTAAGTTTGCCAGTGATACTAAATTGGGAGGAGCTGTTAATTCCCTTGAGGGCAGGGAGGCCCTGCAGAGAGATAATGGCAAATTAGATGACTGGGCAATCACCAAATCTATGAAGTTTAACACAGAAAGTGCCAGATTCTGCACCTGGGACAAGGCAGCTCTGGATATATGGACAGAGTGGAGGACAAGAAGCTGGAGACAGTCCCATAGAAAGGGACCTGGGATTCCTGGTTGATGGTGAGTTGAACATGACTCAGCAGTGCCCTGGGGGCATCAGGCACCCTGTCCTGGGGGGCATCAGGCACAGCATCGCCAGCCGGGCAAGGGAGGGAATTGTCCTGCTCTGCTCTGCACTGGGGCGGCCTCACCTCGAGTGCTGGGGGCAGTTTTGGGTGCCACAATAAAAAGACATTATTTGAAAATGTCTGAAGGAGAGCTACAAGGATGGTGAAAGATCTAGATGGGACCCCTTATGAGGAGTGGCTGAGATAACTTGGTCTGTTCAGCCTGGAGGAGACTGAGGGGAGATCTCATTGCAGTCTCCAGCTTCCTCGTGAGGGGAAGAGGAGGGGCAGGCACTGATCTCTTCTCTGTGGTGATCATTGACAGGACCTGAGGGAATGGCCTGAAGCTGTGTCAGGGGAGGTTCAAGCTGGATATTAGGAAAAGGTTCTTCACCTGAATAGTGGTTGGACACTGGAACAGGCTCCCCAGGGAAGGGGTTACCTCTTTTATTTCCCCCAGAATATACAGTACCATACAGTACTGTGGCTATGTAGGTTGAAAAGTTTTCAAATGAGAAAAAGAACTGAATATAGATTCCTTAATTTGGGCTTTTTCTAGATAACAGAGGAATATTATCTCCACCAACTTTTTATATATTTACCTTGCCTTTGTTTTGGGACATCAAGTGTCCTAAAAATATTTTATTCCTGTGGTAAACTGCTTGCTTTTGGGGTTTTTTACTTAAATTTTATTTTTAAGTAGTCCAAGGAACCTATTTTTATTTAGAATTGATCAAAACCTGTTCCTTATTTTGAATCATACTTTTCAACATAGACTCCTTAGTTACTTTAGAAATTTTGGACAACATCTATCCCCACTTCTCATCAGTTTTGTTCATCCTCCAGCCCTGGTATTTTTTTAATCCCTCACTCTGCATCAGGAATAATTTTAATACACGTTTTTGGTTTTCCCTGACCGTAGTAACTGTCTCTGTTCCCCACATTTGACTCCAGCCTTGCTTTAATCATTGAGCCTAACCATCCACAATCTAGTACTGTTTCCTTTAGAGCTTTAATTCCACCTCCAACAAAGTGTTATCTCCATCTATTCTAAGGGAATGTGCACAGAGTTAGAATTTGGTCTGGATTCAGGTACACTGTGAACTTTTAAACTTTTAATTAAGACTTAAAACATTTTCATTTGATTTAATTCCTCATTCGTTTTTCCTTTAGATTCTTACCCCAACTACTTACTGTGATAACCAAATTATGAAAATAGTAACACATCTTTCCACATTGTCCTTCAAATCTGGGGAACAGCAATAGAGATAATCCTTTTTGTGGTAAAATCTACTGGAATAGATACTGCTGTTCACAGTGACACCAGTTTAGCCAAGAGATGCTTTGGTCTGCTTCCAGGAAATTAGAAAAGCAAAGAAAATAAATAAATAAATAAATAAATTAATTAATTAATTAATTAATTAATATTAGGATCCCAATATTTATATTTGGACATAATTATTGCTATAATCTTTGTTATTAACTCTAATGAACATATTTGTAAGTATATAATAAAGAAATAATAAATAAATAAAAGTTTCTGAGATATCCTAATATAAAGGATTAGAGTTAAGATTAGGAATGAACAGAGTCAGTGAGATTATTTTTTATTCAAAATTGATCAAATTATTTGAAGTTTCTGATGAGGAGTGACTACATGAACGACTCACTTCTAGAACAGTCAATGGAAAAAAAAAGCTAGATTCAAAGCAATAGTTGGCAATGGGACTTCAAGGTCTTCTTTGAGAAGTTACACCGAAAAGCAGTGAGTGACTATGGAAAGCAGGAAGTCTTGCAATAACATCTTAATACTTCTTGGAAGCATTTCTCATATACTTCAGAATCATTTAAGCTGGAAAACAGGCTTAACATCAGGTCCAGCTCTTAAGCCAGCACAACCAAGTCTACCACTAAACCATGTCCCTGACTGCCACATCTACACATCATTTAAATACATCCAGGGATTGTGATTCCACCTCTTCTCTAGGCAGCCTGTTCCAACACTTTTGTAGTAGGCTGGCCTTGGCTGGACACCAAGTGCCTACCAAGCTGCTCTATCATTCATCTCTTCAGCAGGACAGGGTGATGGAAAATTAAGTGAAAAAACCTCTAAAACATGGGTCAAGATAAAGGCAGTTTAATGAAAAAAAAAGCAAAATACATGCACGAAGCAAAGGGAAAAAAAAAAAAAAATTATTCTCTCCTTCCTACAGCCGCAATTTCCAGGCACTTCCCAGGGAGCAAGGCTCCAGCACACACAGAGGTTACTCCAGGAGACAAACTGTGTAATAATTAATGCAATCCCCCATGTGCACACAATTTCTGTTAGCTTTTATTGTTCAGCAGACATCATACAGTGTGGAATATCCCTTTGGACTGCTTGGGTCAGCTGTTCTGGCTGTGTTGCCTCCCAGGTTCTTGCCCATCCTCAGCCCACCAGTGAGAGAGAAACACACTAATGCTGTGGTGGCACTGCTCAGCAGTACCCAAAACACTGGTGTGTTTTCAATTCCTCACTAGCTACCCATATAAACCAATACAACCTCCTTTCAGGTAGTTGTAGAGAGTGATAAAGTTTCCCCTGAGCTTCCTTTTCTCCAGGATAAACAACTCCATTGCCCTAAGCTGCACCTTGTAAGACTTGTGTTTAAGACCTTTCACAATCTTCACTGAGCATTTTTGGACATCTTCTCAGACAGTTTCTTTATCTTCCTTTTTCTTTCAAGGTGCTGGCACTCTGCCTGTCCCTGCTCTGATAGCCAGTGTCCCTCCAGGATCTGTGGGATGCTCACAGCATCTTTACCTGGACAGCCTGGACATCCTGGACAGCCACAGTTTCTGAGCCAGGAATGTGAGTGTGCACAGTAGATCCCAATGGGACACCCAAAACTGTCCATGAGGCTGTTGGCCCAAAATAAAAATCGAAGAGAAATGATCACACTGAAGAGAAATATGGCCACCACCCAGGTTAGACCTGGGAATTGCAAAGAGGATTTTTTAAACAAAGAAGGAGTCAGCTTGAAAGAAGCATAAGGGAAGTGCCAATGAAGTGCAGATGAACCTTGCAGTGGGAATGACAGCAGTCAGTGCCAGGCTCACCACTGCCAGAAATTGTCCTGGAGTATCACAAGCACTGCCAAGGCCAGACAGAGCAGCCTCTCTGTTGCATGCAATGAGCAGCCTGTGTGGTGGGTGATAGTACGAGGTACAGTGTCCAGGGACCTGCCACGTAAGTGCAGGTATGATCCTTGCTGCATGGGGGTAGCAGTTGAAGGGAGCAGCATAGATGCACTTAAAACTTCCCACAGGAGGGATGTGCAGCTTGGAAGGGTGGTATTTGTCACTGACATTTTGCCCTCTGGGATGGGGGTGCATTAAATTTGGTGAGGGGGATGTGAATGCAATTGCAATATTCTAGAATCGACCACAGAAAGCTGCTCAGAAATATGCAGATATATACTAGCATTTAGTAAGTGACTATCATGGTGGTCTATCTGTTGACTTGCTGGTATAGGTCCTAAATGCATAGATCACGAATTGCTGCTAAATTATATGATGCTAACAAATTAAATCACTTTTATCCTCATTTGGTTTAATCTATGCAAGCTTAGTCTGCAAAAGATTCCAAAATAAATATTTTTTTTAATGATTTGCATAGAAGAAAGTTACCAGAACTAAAGAGAGGACTTTTTGCATCGTCTGGTCAGTGATCGCTGAATACCTGTTAAATGCCCTTCAAAAGAACACAAAACTCAAATCCATCAAGCTCCCAAAAGCAATTTAAAACACTTCCAAAACGAAAATAGTCCTTGTTTCTCAAAATTGCAGCCAGATAAGAACTTACAAAGTGAGGAAGATGAACAAAGAAAAACAGTCATCAAAAGTATTGGTGAATGGAACAAAAGATAGAAAGTGTGTGTGTAGAAGATTTCCATAATTTAGGTACTGCTATAGATGTTTCTTTTTTAAAAATTTCTTGACTCAACTAACAGTTTCCTATAACAGCTATATAATTTCCTATTAATTGGGAGAGGGGAGAGGGAGGGCATAGAGAAATATTTCATATCCATGATGGGTCACTTTTTAAAGCCTGACAAATATATTATTCCCAGATTACCTAAATATGAAAACAATAAATACAGTTACACCTTTACTATATGCTACTGAAAAGAGACTTATCCAAAGACTGTATTAATTATTATTCTCATTTTTTCTGAGTTACTCAGAAAACTGAGCCAAGGTATTCTTTGGTCAGTCTTTGCTGTGAGAATTCTCAAGGAGCTGAGGAAAAAAAATACAAAAAACCAACGAATTAGTGTCCTGTATGGCAAACACAGTTCATAAGTATTTTTAATTAGAAAAAGAATCAGATCATTTTTCCACACTTCATTCTTCTATTAAATCAATTGTCTATTAAATAACCAAAAAACCCCAATCCTAAGAATATTACACAAAAGGAATATGAGGTGGTGAACTCGTGGCAAAAAAAATAAAATCAGAGGTGGTTGGGGCTTTTGTCTCTATTTTCTTTTTTTTTCCCTGCATTTGATCGTGCAATTAGTCAAAACCAATTTAGAGTAAGGCATTAAGCTGCTGGTGGGGGTTAATTCTTTCTGTGTCTAGCCAATTATATCTGCATTCCAGTTAAATAGCCTCAACCACTGACAAAATGATATAGGTGAAGGTGTTTGTATTTTGTCAATGGTGCATATTTGAAAGCTAGCTCACCTTTCACACAGGAGGAGTATAATTACTTTCAGATCAACAGTGCAAGAAATATGGAAAGGTATCTGGATACAGCAGAAAATTTGGGAGGAAAATTTTCTATCATTATCTAAAGATAAGAAACATATAATATGGTTTGTTTGAGGGTATTTATTTTCTTGGAGTTTTAATTTTTCTAAATCACAGGCACTTTTTTACCTTCCACAATTTTTTGCACCCAAATTTAAGCTATTTAGATGTCAAGGGATCTGACGCAAATACACAATTGCTGCTTAGATGTTTAAATTAGCTAAATTGAGCCTGAAGTTAGTTGCACTTGTAAATTGCTTGCCCAGTAAAGGCCAGTTTGTCAACCCAGGTACGCAAAATATTTGCATGTACATCACTTCCAACATTCACAATTCCTAATACCTGCCTGCAACACATGCTGCCTTCCCTATTATAACTTCTATATATGAGTACTAGATATTCTGCTCACCAATGTTAGTTACACATTTATCCTTTAGTCCTTTACAAACTCAGTCCCGTGTCACCTTGTCCATTATTTCACCCACAACTCACCTCAGACCAACTGCTATGTGGTTATCCAGATGATCCTGTTCATTCCTTTGCACACTGGCACACTCTAAAACTTCTCTCAGCTTTCTTGAGTTCTCTTGGTGTACTAAAACCTACTGGAAGTTAATAGACACCATTTTCGAAATAATCAATAGAGAATATCTTTCAAACTAATTCTTTTACTATTTAGGGGTGAATAAAGTAGTTATTGACATAAAATTTCCCGAAGTAAAACATTACAGTTGACATCTGCTCTTTTATACTACTGTATTGTGACAACAGAAATAACATATTGTGAAATCCAAGATAGGGTGCCATAATTTTGAAATACTCAATTTTTATCTGGGGGAGAAAATGGTAAAAATAGTACCTTATAAGTGTGTTGCAAAACAATTTTTATTATTTTTTGTCAACATTAAGTTTTGAAAAGTAATTTGCAATCTATGCATGAACGATTTGCAACAAAATATCATCCTTCTGAGAAAATGGTTTCATGTGATTCAGCCATAGTTCCACCATAATTATAATTTTTTAAGAAATCCAGTACTAAACAATGAAATTCAGTTATAGGCTGACTCAACTCTCATTAAAAAAGGTGGATCTTTTCCCATTGTAATGTCTTTTTTTACATCTGTCCTAAGGTCTTCTGGTGACAATCACCATATTGTTAAATACACAGTGAGCAGCTAGAACTGTTGATTTTAAAAACTGTGTCAAGTCTATTATGAAATGTCCCAGGATACTCAGTTTTCGCCATGAAAAACTGAATTGATGCTGTTGAAGACAGCTGACAGGCTGGTGATCTCAGCATTTGGGGGGTTTCTGCTATTCCTTAGCTTTACTCTTTTTAATTGGTTATCCCAAGGCATGGAAAGACAGAATGACCCAATTTCAAAAAACGAGTTGTAATCACTAGGGAATCTTTTTTTTTTTTTTTTGAAAGAGACTTTTCAAAATATAATCTGAAATCCTGATGGAAATAACAGTGACTAGCTCATCAGCCTTCAGGAGGGTGAATCCGAAACGTTTTCTCATACAAAGACAAATCAGGTATGTGAAAACTTGCACTGAGCTGACATACCTTCTAGGCAAAATGTTTCTTATCACTAACTGTGAAGTTTCAATTCTGAACTTCATATACTTGATGTAAGAGTTTAGAAAGGGTGAGATATAAAACAGATCTGAGGTTCCTGGTATCTTTAAGATTAGGAAATATGTTGTAAAGACATCTTGTTCAGATAGTAATAACACAAAAATATCATGCTATTTTCCACTACAGACTTCATCCTGAAGGAACTCTCAGATGGAAAGAAGTGATACAGCTACTGTCAAAGAAAAAGTAGACATCTCTAGAAAAATTCATCTTGATATAGCTAGATAAACACAATGAAAGGATGAACATGAATGCTTTCTTTTGGTATCTATTTCTCTTCAGGGTTCCAACTTTAAAAAATGAAATCTTTCATAGTATAAGAGATCTCAGGTGTTACACAAATGTACCAGTATTTCTTTTTAATCTCAAGAGTTACTATCTTATTACCTAATGTTTATACTCTTTTTTTTCCTAGCACCTAATTCCAAAAGGAAATAGAAAGAAATTTTGACAGTTTATGCGTGCTGCTCAGTTATCTTTGTATTTTATGTAAATTATGAAAATTAGAAAAAACATATAAAAAATATTTATACTTCCCAGAAGCAGTTGATAACCAGGAGTCACAGACATCAGGGTGAAAGAAGATGGGCAGTTTTCATGCATAATAGCAGTAACTGAAAGACAGTAGCAGCCACAGCAAGAAACAGAGAAGAATATTGATCCCACACTGGAAGTAAGAAAACAAAATTTATAAACTCATAGCAAGTGATGAATAAATACATCTGCTCATTCTACAAATTTGCTGTCACATGTATTAAATGTGCTGCATCTTGTGAAGCAACAACATCAAGTAATACCCTACTGCTGTGGGACAGAATTAATATCCTGTCAGGTACAGACAGGTTGTTGAGGGACAAAACTAGGACTTTGTCTCTAGACAGTTTGTCTGGAGGCCTGAAAGGCAGGAGATGCTTTTTTAACATAGAGTTACCATACATCTTTGGTATTTGGACCTAGTATGGGCTTTTGAAGGATTCTGAACACCTTACCCAATTCCTTGGGAACTAGACTCCTTCCAGATGGAGCCAAACTGCCAGACACCGTTCAGCCACTTTTGGTATCCATCTTACCATCTTAACCACTCTTGGAGCTATGCTCTCAATATTTACTCAGCAATATATTGTATTGGGAAAGTGGACTTGCCTTAGTGGACTGAAATGAATGATACTTCTAAACACTGGTAATTAATTCCAGTTCTTTATTTGGCTTTGTTATTTACTAAATTTTTTAGTTATATTGCTAATGTTTAATCATAAACCACCTGCTAGCATCTCTACAGAACTCAAAATATCAAATAAATAAAGTTGGTTCTATGGGATAATTAATATAGTTTAGTTGTCAGGTTAGAATATGATTGTGCTGTATCTGCTGAACAGGCGACTTTTGGGCCTGAAGTAGAGAGTTACTATCTCTGTGGTTCCTTTATAGCTTCTAGAAGGAAATTTGGGACTTTCCTGCTCTGAATATCTTTCCAAAGGCCTCTTCCATTACCCATACACAAAGCCCAGGCAAAGTAGGTCCCTAAATATATCAGATGTGCAAAGTGAAA
The DNA here is from genome assembly GCA_013400235.1 of Oriolus oriolus. Taxonomy (NCBI): domain Eukaryota; kingdom Metazoa; phylum Chordata; class Aves; order Passeriformes; family Corvidae; genus Oriolus; species Oriolus oriolus. Next base: position 49,908 of record VXBT01003886.1, on the reverse strand, counting down.
CCCCCTCAGAAGGTCATCCTGGTACTGGAAAGTCATCACTCACTGGTAGTGAAAGGGAAGTGAAGACATGCAAGAACACAGGTAATGCTTCCATGCTGGAAGCCAATTCCTGCCAACAGGCAGGAATATCCAGTCTTGAGGCTGCCAAGGGCTCAACCCAGCTTGGCCCAACCAGGACACAGATAAGGGATGTTGCCAGCAGCAAGTTAGAACAACAGGACTTTTCACATGGGCAAATGCTGCCAGAACAGGTCCTAAACTGAGGAGGTGAAATACAATGGTTCAACTGTATGTAGAATACCACACAAGGAAAATATCTATTAGGGGTTACTTGACAGTTCTAAATGGAGAGGGCTTTTTCATTAGTTTGTAGCTTTTCTTCACTGTAGAATGTTCTGTGTTAAACTACACTTACCCAGCATGAGTAAGACTAACATCATCTGTCTTGAGATGTCAAAGTCAGAACTCCAGCTGCAAATGGCTTCCCTGGACAGACAATGATAAGAGATGGACCCCTGAAGAGGATTATCTGGCCTGTAAAATATATGTTATTTGTCTGGAGAGTCCTCCAGAGCTTTCTCTGATGATATTATCAGGCACCAATGTTAACTGTGTTCCTAAATGACAAATCTGGTAGGCATGACAAATCCAGGAGTAGATAGTAGTTTACTCTTCACTGTTATTGTAATAAACTTATCCACATTCATTGAAGAGAACTAGAAATTTTTCTGAAGTACAGGGAGTTTTCTTCTGCTTATCTGCAATATTGTTGAAATTCCTGTTGCCACTCCAAGTGAAATGGGATCCAATGCCCAAGCCTGTTAAACTGCAATGCTGCCATTGAAATCTATTAGAATTTACTACACCTGGCAACTCTGTGTTCTCCCAATCATGTTTCTTAGCATCTGTGATCCAAATACAATAAATCACAAAAGCACTTTAGCCTTTATCTAGAACTATATAAGCAACTGGATAAACAATCCTGTCATTTTCCAATCATGAAAATATTTTCAAACTCCTTTCTTCCTTCCTTCCTGACTACAGAGAGGACCAGGTACAAATAAACTGAATATCTGTGGCTTATGTTTGTGAATTGTCTCATCAATTTTGATTTATAGTGCTCTAATCTATGAATATTGTCACCTAATTACATATCACACATTGTTGCTACACTTTTTCTTATATATCTGCATTTTGAAGGGAAAGTTTCATGTTTCATTTATTGCTCTATCTCCTTTTTTCAATATTTTTAGATCGCTGCTTTTGAAAAGTTGCTCTGAGATGATTGGTTTTTTACTACACAGCTGATTCAGCAATTAATGTTCCTTCCAAACTCTTTAAGCTTTTGTGATGAAACATTTACAACTGAAATAGCACAAGTTCAGTCAAAGTCAGTTAACATAGCAACTGCTATTCAGAGTCATACTCTATTTCTCTTTTCTTTTCTTTTTTCCTTTCCTTTCCTTTCCTTTCCTTTCCTTTCCTTTCCTTTCCTTTCCTTTCCTTTCCTTTCCTTTCCTTTCCTTTCCTTTCCTTTCCTTTCCTTTCCTTTCCTTTCCTTTTTTCCTTTTTTCCTTTTCTCTCTTTGTCCTGAAATGATATCTTGACATACTTTTTATTTCCTTTTTTTTTTAGTGGGGAGGGATTGTCAGTGTGCTATTTTTTTCTTTTAACATATGTATCTCAACAAACTGGAGTTCAATTTTACTTATAATCCTGCAGACTTGTTCTTTTACCACCCTTCTCATTTTATCAAAATCAGCTTTGCCAACTCATTTTCACTGAGCAACATCTAACAGAAATATATCTCCTGAAAGAGTAAGGAAAAAACTAAGGCATTTCCAGGAGTTATTGATATAATTACACAATCTTGTATAAAATAATTAGAGGACCTAATTTAGGTAAGACTTATTCTGGAAGAAAAGGTTCTGAATTTGAATTCTGAGTTAGGACACAGCTCTACCCACAAATATTTGCATTAAAGTGGCAACACAAGGGGCTGGAGACAGCACTATTTCAGTTTATAACTGCCTGACCTTGAACCAAGCAGGTAAATTTCAGTCCTTTGATGACATTTTATTTATTTGCACTACATCAACAGCTCATAACCATAATCCTTACTCACGGTAGCTCTGTGATAATGCAGGACCACAGGAGGTCATACCCTGGTACAACTTACATTTCAGGGTTTTTGCCATTTTTATCTTATGGAATGAGTACCGTTTTGGAAGTGATAAACAAAAACAAACAAAAGCAACAAGCTAAAAGAGATCCAGATAAACATTTTGGAAAACTGTTAAAATTCAGTTTCTCATGGCAGACTTGCTTTTGAGGCAGTCCATGGAAATACCACAACTACAACATGATTCCTTTAGCTTCTCTGTCTGTATTTTCAAGCTGGACAATATATTTTGAATAGACTTGAATTGCAGCTAGATATTATTCTATTAAAAAATATTTAAATGAACTATATAAAAGGATGTAAGTAACTGAGATACCTAGAGGTCCAGGGAAAAAAACCTATGCCTTATTTATTGTCAACATATTGGAAAAATTTCAGAGCTTCTTCTGTATAGTCTGCATAATCTTTTATGATTATTCTCAACTATATCTTAGAAATATGAATTAGAGAAACTTCTTCAAGCATCTAAAACAATCCCTGTATATTATTCTCTTGTCTATATAAGATAAAGGTCACCATGTTCTTTTTTCTGAGCTTGGTAGGATATTGCAGCTTTACTAGTCCTGTAATACAGAGGTGCAGCCTCCCCTACATCCAGCTATCAGTTTCTGGCACTACAACACAGTGACATCTGCTCAAACCAGAACAAAAGTTTACAAGAAGAGATAATGTTTCTTAGAGCTGCTTGTGGCACTGAAGTACAGTTGGGTTATAATGGTATAATGTGTTTAACTACAAAGGGAACAGTGGCATTACCCCAGTCTTTGACAAAATCCCATCTAGTTGAATCCTCCCAGTATGATGGGGGAAAAAGAGGAATGGGTCGTTGAAGTAGGAGGGGTACCACAACTACAACTGCTTCCTTCCCATGTGCCTGGTTTAATTGACTGGTTCCAATAAAAGTAGAATAGCTGATTTTCACAACATATATATCATATGGTTAAGGCAAAAATTAAATCCCAAATTGTATTAACTTACTCCAAATATCACTGAGAGTACAGGAAAAAAAGTAAAAACAGAAACTTGGCAGTCATCTGGAAGATGGCAACAGAATATATGTTGCTACATAAGCTTTGAAAAAGGCCTGGAGGGATGCAGAGTCTAGTCAAAGTTAGGCTCTTAAAATACCTGTAACGCTTTGGTGAATGGTGCTGTACAGAGCAAGTGAAAATTGAAAAAAAATTAATGCATACAGGATCAAAGGGAATGACTATACACAAAAACTAATATTTTCTAATCAGGCTGAAAATTAGTAGTCCTGGCAGGTTTTTTTATTCTCAAGATAATCTCAAGCAAACCATAATTTATGGCATTTGTTCCCACTGCTGGCCATATTATCAGAACTGCTAGGTTTTTTTCTTTTTCTCCTACTTCACTGCTTTGAATGAAGCATTTGAATGACTGCCTCCATTTATATCTGGTAAGTACTGTTTCACATAGAGCTTTTTTCGCCCTACTTTGTAATTCACCCACATCAAACTAAAAATACAATAAAGGCATGCTGTTCTTCTAAAACACATTGTGACGCTGGGCTGACTTCCATTGCCATTTCTCTTTAACACAAGTAATTATACTCTTCAACTGCCCTTTGACTCTCTGTGGACCAAGGGCAGTCCTGAATGGAAATGAATTTAATTAATTCTGTTCACTGGAGTGGAGTCTCTTAAGCATGGGAAGGCAGCTTGTTTCCGTAGGTTTATGCCGTTAGCTCTAAGCAGCTGGATCTATTTTTCCCTTCTGTGTTGTTCCTATTAGCCCTGATATCTTGTCTTTGTAAATGGTATGTTCAGTGTGAAGAATGAATCCAATCTTCATACAGAACTGACTTTCCACAAGGAAACTGGTAGATTGAGCAGGTAAAAATTCTAAAATCTTTGGAATCAACATATGCAAATGGTAAGACCAGGGCCTGAGGCACAAGTTTTAGCAAAGTACTGAAACATACATTTATTTAAGCATATTATTGTGACTAGCTATTTTCTTTTCAGTGTTTCAGTGAAGAATGCAATTCATTAAATTAGTTGTGAATGACCAAAGATGGGAATTATTTGCAACAAATTGTATTAGCTAAGTATAGTATTAAAAACAAAAGCAAACCACCAAAACAAAGCCCAAAAGTTGTTTGGAGTCTGATAAATAGAAACATTATTTTACCGAAGCTAGATCTACTGATACAATCTGATATGATACAAATATGGTTGTATTGTTTTCATACATGTTAGTTCTCTGCTTTCACAAAAGGACGGGGATAAACTGTTCCATGTTTGTTTATCCTTGATCACTGTTTAAGGTTTTCTGATTCAAAACTGGAATTAAACCTCTGAATATATTTGAAACACTGCTAGTACAAAGGTATTTTGAATTGAAGCTGCTATATTTTGCATTCAATAACTCAATATTTGTTGTTGAGGGTTAAAATGACTCAAAAGTTCCAAATCCTGCTCCAGTGAATATTACATATGCTATATACACAGTTTTTAAATAACACATGTAATGTGCACACAGCTGAGGCCAGCCACTGTGTTAGGCACTCTTACAAGGCATCTCCAGCCTTAACTTAAATACTTGAAAAAGATTGGAGAAAGTATTTAATTTAGTCTTCCTCATGTATGCTCAGTGCCAAATAATATGTTTGCTTCTGCATTTGGCTGCTTTCTTTATTTTTTTAATTAGTATTTTTAATCGGGTTCTACTTTTTTCTGGAAAAATAAGTTAGAGGTGGTACTATGACTGGACATGGTAGTCAGAAACTCCAGAAATAAGGTATTTTAAGGTAGAGTATACATTGCCTAATCTTTCAGTAATGTCTAAAACCATGAAATATTTTTAGAGTCAAAATAAGTTCGATCATTTTCACATTTTCTCATACCTAGCTGCACTTTGGGATTCAGAGAGGAATAGAAAACATAAATCCCAATTTAAAGCATGAGTGATTGTTCTCACAGTATTTCAAATCCAGACAGAAGTAGAAAGTACTGAAGATCCCATGGGGAAGCCTGTTCTCAGGAGACTTCAGTCAAGATCTGAACTTGTACCAGTTGGATATCTGCAATTTTTAAAGTATTACCTGAAAGGTATCAAACCTATTCAGGTCCCCTATCTAATATACGATTTCATTTAGGTAATAACTTTCTGATTTCTCTAGCTATACTCTGTGGGGCTCTAAAAGAATTAGGACTTACTCTGCTGGAGTTTTTATAGTGTATCCATAAGCATGATGTACGTTTAGGTGGAAAGGCCATCATGCAGATTATGACGTCTTAGTAGGCCATATAACTCAGTTAAGTTAGGAGAGGTGGTTCTCAGTTCCAGCTATGATCAGGCTTCTGTTATATTGCAGAATAATTAATGAAACAGAGAGACACAAAAGAATTAAATTTCCACTACGTTAAGTATTTAAAAGAAAGTTTTCTTATGGAAGCCTTCTTTATAAAAAGCCAACTTTCAGTACCACCCATTTAAGTCAAGCACAGTTAAAAGCAAGTAGCACTCAACACAGGAATTCAAGCTTCAAAGGGTTATCCTGAACTGGTTCACTGACAGAAAATTATCCAAGCAAAGGTCAGGCACTCATTAAACCTTATCTGAAGCCAAAGTTATATGTTATGGTTTATTGCCTCAAGTACCAATTAATAAAGAATTAAAGAAATGAAAAACCAGTGATTCATACCTTTGCTGGGAGAATACTCATACTTCAGCATAATGCGAAAATATTAATAGTCATTTTAGTCATGTACTATTTTATTAGGCACTTAACTCTGTAGGCTTTATCAAAAGATATATGACATTCATTTTTAACAAAATGCTGAGGAGATTTGGAGAACATTTACTCAAAATCTAATAAAGTAGATTTGAGAGATATTTTCAAATAGAAGCCTTAAACACAGGCTTCAATTATTAATGAAGAAAAAATGCTTAAGAATAAGGGTCTGGATATAAAGAAGAGTTGAAATATCACTGTGATATTAAGGGCAATTGCAAGAGCTGCAACAGAAAACATTAAGTGCTGTAGCAGTATACAAGAGCACTAACGTAGTTTGCTCGTAAGAGGACTTCTAGCAGTCTTATTTTTATCATCACAGGTATTTCATTAGTTTGACTGAGTCTAAACATTTCTTTTCTGTGTTCAGAGACTTAAACGCCCCACACACTTGCTCCTACAACTGTGTTCCAAATAGTCTTATTTCTTATTATTTTCAGCAGCAACATATGCTCCTAACCACCTAAGGCTCTGAACTGATGCCCTTTAGCATGCTAAACTGAAAATATATTTTCACCTTCAGATGCCAAAAAGGTTGCATCTGTCACAGAGTGCTTTCCATTGTCCTTGTTATCTGTCATGTTAAGAGCTGGAAAACAGAAGTCACTGGTGATTCTGAATGAAAAAGAGGTGGCAAAACTAATGTCCAAGCAGATATAGAAACTTGCGAGTGCAGATAATCTCCTAGGTCAAATAACAATAACAGTAAATGCCTGGCCTCTAAATTCTGAAAACTGACTCTTCAATCCTGAGCATGCATAACCTGACTTCTTAATCTGGTAACAGGACTCTTACACCACTTAAAATCTTTCCATTCTCTGTCTATCCAAAGAGTGAGTTTTCCATCATTGCAGCGTTAGCTGAGCTCATCATGGAAAAGGCTATCTCCATGATTTCACGTGTTTTGAGTGCCTAACATATAGTCAACCACTGTTGCCTCTTTCTGCTTCTAATCTGCAGACACACAGCATTTTGCAAAATATTCTGCACATTTACATGAGAATTCAGCTATTTTTGCTTATTCTGTTATATCCCTCTAGCCATGATCTACGGAGATTTGAGGGATCAGCTCCCATAAATTATTAACATTCTTTCCTGGCCTGTTCCATACAGGAATTCTTCTACAGGAAAGATTACACTAAATGCTGACAAATCAAATGGTGCAGATCCAAAGATCCTTGAACTCAACGGGGGAATTTTCAACCATTTTTAAATCAGGTTACTGAATTTTATTTAGATGGAGCTCATTGTTCTGTATAGTGTCAATGCTGCACTGGATAAAACAAATTTTTAAATAATAAAAACAATAATGAATTACATAGCTCAACCTCAGAACACATTTTTGTTGGTAAGATTGCTGAGTATATTGCAAAAGATTATGATTCTTCTTTCCCTGAAACACATGAATTGGTTTCCCACTCAGGGTTTGACTTTTTGTCTAAGCATTCTGTAGACAGAAGAGGTCTGCAGCAAATCCAGAGTCATCTGTCCAGGTAAGTGCTGATGAACTCTGGTTGATCTGATACAGGGATTCAGAATAATATATACATGTGTATATATGTATAAACAGTACATTGCAGTGCTTGCTTTACGTTGCCTGAGGTGGTGAGGTGTGCCACAGCTTCTCACCACTAAGTCTAACTACCAAATGGAAAACTTGTCATCTTCTCACATGCAGCATCACAGCGCTTGAAAGCCAAGTGCCACAGACACCTGTTTCACATGACCAAATACTGGCACACTGGAGTACAACTTTGCATTGCAGAAAGGAGAATGAGAGGCATCATTGATGGATGCATATCTAACTCTGTGTTTATCTGGTGAAAAGATTCACAGGGCCGAGGACCAGACAAGACAGTTATATAAGCTCATCTGACCTGTAAAAGAAGACCACTGGAATCCCTACATCAATCCTGTACTAAGCCCTAAAATCTCTTGCTGAGCTAGAAAGCATTATTTCAAGGGATAAACAAACTTTTTTTGGACTCTGAATAGCTCTGTACAACTTGCAAATAACTGCTCCTCACTGTTAGAAAAGCCCACCCTATTTTCTGTTGTCCAGCTTCAGTTGCCAAGTCTTGCTCTGGTGCTTGTTGCTGGATGTCATCAACAGCAGCTTTATAACTAATAAGCCTGCATAACCTCAACAGCCTCTTCACTCAGCCCCATCAGCATTCTATACATTTGGGGCACTAACTGGAATAAAACTTCAATTTTCAGCAATTCCTGCATGCTGGAATTCACATATTAACATGGAGATGGAGTGGTTCCATGTCTGCTTTCCTGAGAAGGAAAAGGCATAGAGATATGATTTACTTTTTCAGGCACTGGGTACAGTCAGTTCCTTAAGAAAACGTCTAGGTTTTTTTATGAAATTAGAAACATTTACTGGTCTCTTGTGGTTTGTATTTTTATAGATTTCAAACAATAGGAAACAAATGTGCCTTTAAGGGAGAAATTAATTGTTATAAATTAACCTCTGAAGTGTGTTTAAATATTTCTCTTTTAATTTGTGCAATAAGGGAACAATTTAAAAGGTATAGCAGGGTGCCTGCCACTTCTGTCCTCTGTAGGAGGAAAACACATAGTAGCATATGCCAAGCCTTATTCTCTTCCAAATGCTAACATGAGTGGATGTCAAATCAAATCTCTCATAGAAACAGAAATGCAGCTGCAGGTATTTTGTTTCTCAAAATCCTTCAGTTACTGATATTTCTGTTTCTATGTTTAATTTATTTCCTTAAAATAATTAAATTTTCAACCTAAGATATAATATGGGAATATGCATATGGGTACACAGGCATTCCTGTGTGCAGACATTTTTTAATCCCTTTATTTTATAGCATTTGAATATTTTGCCAAAAGTGTCTCTGTGAAAGGTAGAAAAAAAATGCATCTGACCCTTGATATTTTTAAACATGCCTCATTTTGCTTCCTGTAGGCATTCTCAAGGAAGGAGGAAAAAAAGAATATTGTTATAACCTGGTAAAAAAAAAAAACGAAAACAACAGAACATTGTTATAACCTGGTCTTTGCAACAGATCTTATTTTTTTCCATTTTCTGATTGTGTGCTATTTGGTATAATTTACAGGAAAATGCATATCAGATCATTTTAGGTTTTGTTTTTTATTTTCCTTCTCTTCTGGCTTCTAGTTGCTGAAGTCCTAGGTTTTATTCCATGTTTGTTTTCAGAAACCTACCCAATAAATACTTTTTCCCTGTAAAAAGGAATGCATTTGATCTGATTTACAAAACACAAACCTGTGAAGCTGAAACCATTGAATGCAGATCCATTAAATCCCAAGGAATGAGCTAGAAAGTGCTATATTATTTCAGAGTTCTTCTCTGAAGACAAAGGCATTCCTGACTAACAATTCAAATTTGGATATTTAGCACCAAGCATGTACAGCAGCAACAACTGGATTTTTGTTCTTGTTCCTCATTTGTATATAATTCCCTGCACATTCAAAGGATTACACACTGTTTATGCATCATGCAATCTCACTGAGTCCTGTTTCCTTGCAGTACTTACTCCTGCTGCTAAAAGGAAAATAGTTTCAACAATCCTCTTTTGGTGCCAAAGCTGCTGCTACTGAATGAACACATCCTGCCTGCAGTACTGTGATTGATCCCTGAGTTCCCTGTATCCAACAGGAGTTCAAAAGAATTCTGCTGTTGAAAGGACTAAAATTGGTATTCCTTTAAGATTTACTGGCAAACTAAAGCTCCTTCATGTAACACAGATAGTGCTCTGCCTTTAAACTCGACAGCACACCAAAGTGACACTGAACAAGTTCAAACTTTGAATGGCCTTGACAGCACACTGCACCTTAAGACTGGTATTTCCTAGCTCAGAATCGTCCTTAGCTCATGAGCAATAGCTAATGTCACTGAACTTAGCCATAGCTTGCAGCTCCACTCTGAAGCAGGACCTGTATACTTGGGACACATTCAAAATAATAAATTCTAAATAATCTAGCACATGGTAGTTCTTTGCAGTTGCTGTTAGGGCCACCTTTGCAGCTTGTCAAACCCCTTGCCTTTAAAAGCTCAGTTCTGCTACTACAAAGTACAATTCATATAACCTCTTGCAGGGCTTGGTAGGCTAAAAAGATAGGCTTTAATAGATTGCTTTGAAGAGTGGAGAATAGAAAGATTTTCCTGTAACAAAGACCTTTGTAGGTGATATATGAAGGCTGGGATTACAGCTAACCTTAACAGAAATAGGCGTTTAGACTAGAGAGACATCATTTTTATACCTTACTTCATAAAAGAATCGTATGCTCCATCCACACACAAAAATGTTTCACCTTCTCTTTTTAATTGTCTCACCTTCACTTTTTAATTGTCTCTCTTCTGGAGAGATAAAAGATTACAAAATATATTATTTTCTAAGATGGTCCAAAGTACTTCAAGGCTGCAAAGATTAAATATTGGTGAATTTAAACATATCTGTTACTAAGGCCTTTTGACCCTGCATTGGCCATGTTGCTAGTTTTATGTAACAATCTTCTACAGGGTATCATAGATGAAACCTAGTGTTATTCTTCCACTAAAATCAAAGATGATTTTATTTCAAAAAGACTGCTACATCACTAACTAAACAACCAACATGTAATATATGTATGCATGCATGTCCATATATTGAACTGCAATCAGCACAAAGACAGACCTCAGTAGCATACTGGTTAGTTCTAGCTATACTCTCTTCAGTGAATTTTGAACCTTCAGAAGCCCAAGTAGATTGCAGAGATTAATAGTGGCTTGAAGTTTTCCCCACAGAGTACATTTCATTGTCAAGCAGAAGGCCAGCTTTGGGAGGTTCAGGCCAGGGCCAATTTACAGTAGAAATGGAAAACTGCTAAGGAAGGTGTCATTTTTTATTCATAAAAGGTAAACCATGATGCCTATCCTTCTATGATTATGCTCCAGGCAATACCACAAAGCTCACCGCTTTCTTCTGTTGTTTACTGTGTAGCCACAGATGCTCTTGTCCCATGTTCCATCCAACTTGAATGCAATAATATTATATTCTGTTCTCATTAAACAGAGGAAAGCTGATAATCACAATGTACCTTGAGGTGCATATTTACACGGTTTCTAATTAAATAGTATATGTTACTCAACAGATTCTTTTTGCAAGTCTGTTACTTTTAAAAAAAAAATCTTTCAGATTCATAAATGATTTTTTTTCAAATTCTTCCGCAACATTATTGAGTGGTTTTGTTAGATTGATTGATCCCTGGTGAATTTTACTGAGAATTAATCACTGTCCCTTTTGGGGAAGTGTTTTCATCAAGTCACTAATTCTCAGCAAGACATGCTGGGCCAAGGTCATTAATATCTTTAGGTTTATAATAGTAGAGGAAGAAAAGCAAAGTCTAATTTCTGTATGTCATTGTATTATCATATTGAATATTTTTATTCATTTAAGGAAAGAGACAAAATTTATCTTTATTCTGGTTGAAGCTACCCCTACTTTAGAGACTGTTAAAATAACCCATCAGTATTGATTTATAATAATAAATAGTGTCTTCATTTATTAGAAAACAAAGTAGTAACAAGCGGAGTCAGAAGCATTAGGTTCACTTTTCCAAGGGAAATATGAAGGCACAGAGAAGATGAAAAAACTATTTAAGGCATAACATGTGAAGGCAACAGTAGCACACCTGGGAGTAACTCTGAAGCTTCAGAATTTATCTACTCACCTTGCAAGCCCTGTGTACTAAGATTAGGGAACTCTAGGCCAAAGTCTTTAATCTGTCAGTCATTTTCTATAGGATATTTAATATTATGTGTCATTCTTGTGATTACTGCCTCAAAATTCTGTAAAGCAATTTTAAATCTGTGAAATAGCTGAAAGAACAAATGTTTGAGTTTTGGCCAAAAGTCAGAGAAGAGCTAAGGGTCCTGACCTCCTCCTAAACAAGAATCTGATGCCTTAGATTCTCTCTTGAGGTGTCAAAAAAGGAAATTCAAATTCCTCACAAATGAATTTGAACATGGATTTCATATTTCTGAATGGAATACCTAAACCAAGAGGTTGTTGAAAGAAGGTTTCTTCCTTTCTCAGAGCTATTCATTTAGCAGAACCTTCTCCATTATTCATTGGCCCTATTAAAATCAAAATAATAACAACAGACTGGCAGATCCAGTATTCACACCCTGGTTCCAAACTTTGCATTCGTGATTATGTATAAAAACCAGATGTGGTCAGAGACAAAAGGCAGAACAACTCACTTCTTTCTCCAAAGATGCTTCCATAGCATTCAGCCTCAGTAATAATGAGTCAAATACCCTAACTTCAGGTCTTTGGTAAAAAAAAAAAAAATATTTGTGTTCTCTGAATCCATTGTGCAACTGCTGCTTGTGTCATGCCTTTGTTTTGAACTTTATTTTAAAAATAGAGTTTTAAAATCAAGACTCTAGGCAAAAGCTTATTTGCACACCCCTATAATAATTTCTTCAGATATCCAATTTTCTTCATGGAGATTACTTTAGACAAACACAGGGAGTTTGTGTAGGATATCTTGCTTCCTTGATGATTTCTAAGCTTAGACTTTATAAATAGCAACAATAGTTTACTACTTGCAGCTTTTTGCCCCAACCATGTTCAAAATATCTGTGTGTAGGTATAGTAGAGCTCTGCAAAAGGAGTAGTTCCTTGCTGAATGTGAAGCATAAGGAGTCAGATAATACACAAAGTGGTACATTGTAGCAACATAAAGGCAATGCTGAAGAAAATTTATTTTTCCACTCTATCAAATAGGTTATAGGGTATTTTACTGCACATCATAAAACTGTATTCCAGCAAAAGGCAGTTACCCCACTCTTCAAGACTGGTATAAAAGACTTTAGTTCAGTTCCATCTTCATAAATTACTTCAGTATCATGAAAGCCCTGTACATCAACTCAGTAAAAAATACCTTTGGTCTTGCAAACTCGAGGAGGAAAAAAGTTGAAAAATAATAGATCACTTTTTAAAAGAGTATCTGTGAGCTTCTGATTTCAAAAGAAGCTGCAGACTAATTGTGAAGTCATCAGGGACAGATGTATTTCAGGTACATCATAACTGGAGCTCTGAAAGAGTCGTCAGGTAAGAAAAAGTCCAGAGATGCGGAATGGATCAGAAGAACCATGTGTGTCTCTCAAAGCTTAAGTTGCACTTGCAGGTCTGGAAAGATCCCCACCCTGCAACTCGCTTCGATCCTGCTTTCCCCTCCCAGTTCCCATCTTGAAAAGGGATTGACAAGTTCTGTTTGGAAATGGGCCAATTTTGGAATAGCTGACCCCGTCCCTCCGCCCTTTCCGCGGGCAGCAGGCGCTTCAGATGGGAACCGCAGCAGCGAAGCTCTGCATGAACGGGGCCCTCGGGAGATGCCGGGACACACTCGGTGCAGTTTCCCCAAAGGCCCCAGAAGGGGCCAGGCAGACTTGGGAACTGGGCAGAGCAAAGCAGCATGTCCTCGGGCCTGGGCCCGCTCTCCCGCCTTTCTGCCCGGCCCCTCTCTCCCAAGCCCAGCCTGGAGGGGCACGGTGCTGCCCGTGCTCCGGCCCGCTGGCGGCATCGCTCAGACATCACTCGGACATTGCCCAGACATCACTCAGACATCACTCAGACATCATCGTACAGACGTTCCTCAGGCATCGCTCGGACATCGCTCAGGCATTGCTCAGACATCCCTCAGCCATCGCTCGGACATCGCTCAGACATCGCTCGGACATCGCTCAGACATGCTGCCATCGCGCGGGCGAGGGCGGCACTGCCACCCTNCAGGCATTGCTCAGACATCCCTCAGCCATCGCTCGGACATCGCTCGGACATCGCTCGGACATCGCTCAGGCATAGCTCAGGCATCGCTCAGGCATTGCTCAGACATCCCTCAGCCATCGCTGGGACATCGCTCGGACATCGCTCGGACATCGCTCAGACATGCTGCCATCGCGCGGGCGAGGGCGGCACTGCCACCCTGGCCACCGGGCTCCCGGTGGCCCCGCCGCTCTCCGCTCCCGGCTGGCGCTGGCACAGCTGGCGTGTGCGCTCCCAGCACTGAAACCAGACCCCGCTTAAAGATTAATAACCCTCAGCAGCACACAAGGTTGTTGCAGTCCGATACTATTCCTTTTATCCGCGTGTGTTCCCAAATGCTTCCACGGTGCTGTCCCCTCTGGGGGGCCGACAGCAGTGCAGGGAACGGGGCCACCACCAGCCTCCGGGCTGCCAGCAGCTGCGCGCTCAGAGGCGGGTGCTGAATCTGAGCAGAAAAGAGGTTTCGGATCTTGATTTTAGGTAGGCTCATATCTAACTGGAACGTGAAGGGCCTTATGCCACAGGGAAGACTTGTGTAGGTTTAATGCCTGAGATGCAGGAACTAGAATATGTAGCTGGGCTGACTGGGAGCACTGGATAAGGCACTGAAGTGTGACTGTCAGTATAAATGAACTATAGGGAGTGGTCTTCACGATGAGGCAGTGGTTATTTTAATTGGGATTACTAAATAACTTTCTAGTCCTCTGCTAAGAGGTGGATATCGGTAATTTGTGTAATACACTGCAGGTTTTCTATGGATGTGGACAGAATGTTCATCCATGTGTGCATCTGTAAGCAGAGAAAAAGAAAGGGCTACCATCAGAATTCCTTATGCCACATATACCAAATTAGGGTACATCAGTTTGTGGTACCTCCTCACTTGGAGCAAGATGAGAAATGTACTTGAACAAGGGAGATTAAATACTTCCTTTCCATTTTTGCCCCTCTCACACCAAAACACTTACAATTTCAATATTCACCAGGACTAATGAATGGTTTTGCCACTTGCTATTAAGTTATTTCCTTTTGTCATGACTTGCTTTCCCCATCTGCTAAACAGACCTAATGAAATGTACCTCATTTGTCAACAGTTCTTAGTGTTACTTCAGTAATTGTAAAAAATATGGGTAGGACATGATCTGAGTCATAGCACCTAACTGGGATGCAATCTGACCTCACCAAACTCAAAGCAAGCTCTAATTGAGTGAAGGATGAAGGCTGTGTCACGCCTGTGCCAAACAGATAATGCAATTAGTCATTCCTTGTTTAATGCTTTGAGAATAAAAAACACTTCTATTGCTCAGCATTGTTACAATAAGTGTTTTTCAAACACAAGGAAAATAAGACTGGGGAAAAGAAAAGAATCTTCAAAATATTCAAGCTTGCATTTGCATTCAGAAAGAATATAGAAAAATGCTGAAGGCAATTAAAATCATCCCTAATTTCTATATTTTTCCTGGTACAAGTATTTGTACCTGTATTTCCTGGTACTTCTGCATTTGTCCACATTCAAGTACTATTACAGCAAGTATAGTTCGAAGAAAAAAGCGGACCCCAGTGGTAAATATTTTCAGATCAAATTTCCATGTTACAGATTGCTTTGAAATAGTTCAGTGGGTCACATTAGCAAAAAATGTACCACAGGTAGCTGTCTAACCTTCCTGTGCCTTAAATGATTTGCCAGTAAGCCTCTAACAGTGTCTGCTTTATCCTCTGTCTTTCATTTTCTCAAATGAAATATATTTATTGAAAAGCTGGGAGAGAACAGCCAAGTGTGAAGCACTAGTCTTGCATAGGGTTAGCTGAACCACTTCAGTAAGCAAAACAAAATCTCCCTTTACCCATCCCCACATAATACTCAGCCAATTTTCTAACAGAAGCCATTTGAAAATCCACCAGGCTCTGAAAACCTTAATTCTGCAGGTCAGAGCCTGTGATTGTCTAAACACACTCCTGACTGGTCTCCTCAATGCAATTCCAGCTACACGCCCCAGCACTGAGTCTGAGCCCAGTAGTTTTATTCACTCCATCAGGAAATAAATCCAAGGATACTTCAGCATGAAAAATGAATCAAAACAGCCTCAGATTTTCAACATCAACAATGTCCATACAAACAGCCCAGAAAACAGTGCTTTTACTCTTTATGTTTTATTTCACAGGGGGAAAAATATCAGATGTTGAATAATGATGGAGAAAAAAGCCACCAAGAAATAAAAAGCAGGAACTACTGGAGGATAATTTGTGAAGACAAATATATTGAATTCACTGGAAACATATTGAACCTCTCTGCATCATCTCTTAAGCCTGACCAGCTGAAAATGAAGTCCATTGTCACCCCTTTTCTAGCACCGGAGCATAATTTTACTCTCCTGCATGGTCAGTGTGTGGGTTGTTCCACAATATACCCAATTGCATGGCATAACCAGAAGTGACTGACATTGGTAGACACTGCAAATACCAACAGCCACTAGAGGAGATTAACTCAGGGAAATACTGTCAAGGATTCAAGAAATTTTTTTTAACATCTCCTAATCTGAGGGAACAAAAAGCGAATCCCCCACAAAGATGTTGCTGGCCCAAGTAATAGCCTCTTTTTACCTTTAAGAGAGCAACAGCATTTAAGTTTTGGGCTCTTGTGTCAGAATATGATATAATAAAAGTGGAACAGCTTGTAAGTCCTTTCTTTGAAGTAGTATCCTGGAAGCCTAAGGTATTCAGTTCTGGATTTGGGGGTGGGTGAGTGGGGAGGAGAGAAAGCAGAGGAGCCAGGAAAAAAATGGTATTGCCACTCTGTCCATGGAGGAAACAAAGTGTGGCTTCCTCCTCCTTCTTTTTCAGCAGAGAGGAATTTTTGGAGAACAGTCCTTTGTGCACCATGATGTTGGGCTGGAGTCTCCTGCATTACTGTCACTCCAATCAGTGTAGCAGAACATTGATTTCTGTACAGGGAGCTGAGCAGGAAAAAAAAGCCAGTATTCTATCAGACAAAGAAGAGCAGTGGTGGAGGAGCTGCAGCAAGCTTAGCACCCAGTGGATTTGAATGTGTCCGTGTGTGTGTGACTGTGTGTTAGGGGAGGGGCAGGTACTCCATGGCTTTTCTCTGAAAGCATAAAGAAACTCACCTCTAGAATAAAGGGAGAATAAGATATAGCCAGCAAAAAAAAAATAAAGGAGATATTAGAGGGAACAAACAGTAATTAAATATCAAGTCGGAGAGGAATGAAGAAAATGTAAAAGAGGAGGAGAAATAGGAAAGGACTTTGGAACATGTCAGCAGAAAAGAAATAACATATTTAGAAAAAAACTCATTAAAACACAGTTTTTTGGCAACTATAAATCTGTAAGTAAGGACTTCTGAAATTCAGGACATTTATTTTACTCATTTAGAATGAAGTACTCAAGGCAATTTTTTTTTTGCATTTCTCAGGATTAAAAAATCAAGCAACATCATGAAAATATACATATTTCTAACACATATCAGAGACATACAGCTGGTTTTTGATTTAAAAGAGTTCACTGTGAATAACTTCCAATTTTAGGATTTTGTCACATTACTTTTATACGTGATGTACACGTACATGTGGTTTCTATAATACAGAAAAAGAGAAACAAAATCAATATTTCTCAAGACTTACAGGACTTGTCTTTAGGAGACTTGGATTCCCCAAACCCATCAGTTCGTACTTCTGCATTTTCTTGTCAGAGTTAAGAGGGTCCTGCAGCAGAACTCACCCTCAATAACTCAGCACAAGCACTCGTCTCAGTTTGGGAGGAAGCTGCTCCATCTAATGCAGGTTGGCTGCAAGGAGAGCTCTCCACCATGTGTATATTAGAACAAAGTGAATTAATTTGCACCTGCTTAAAGCTTTCCAATTTGTACAGCAGCTATGTCAGTGCTTCTTGCACCTACAAGATTTACATTCAAAGTAGCAAAATTGTTTTGAAAATGCATCACAGTGTGAAATCCTTTCCAGGTCTTGTTGCTATCCAAAAACATAAAGTAGGAAAATGGTATGTGATAATTGGTAAAGCACAAAACAAGGAAAAATATTTCTCTAAATAAGACAAATGTGGTCATGGCAAAAGGAAAAAAAAACCCTATATATGCAGCTATATATAGATATAATTCTTAACTTAAAGGGCATTAGAAGATGTATTAACAATGGCTGTAGAAAATATGCTTAATCCTAGAGGAGCTAGAAGTAAAAAAATGTATGGTTAGGGCTGCATTCCAAGTCTGAATAACAACATATTGGCCATTCAGCTCTGCTGGATTTCTCTGGTGCAGCACTCGCAGTACTCTAAATTCTCTAAAGGGAGCTGTTACAATCCAACTTGAATCCACCAGGTTAGTTGCCTAAATGTCTGAGAAAGAGGCAATTATATAAACAGCAGCTTTTTATGCACGTAAGTGAACTTGTAACGAAGATTATATGAAATTCTTACTGCATTTGTTGTTTCCTGCAAAGATGCACACACAGGCCCTAATGGATTTGGGCAAACTCTTCTCCTCAGTCACTCTGACAGCCAAGAAGATAAGGGCAACCACATCAATCCCACTTAGTCCCATGCACCCACCTAGTCTCTGATACTGGCCAGTAGGTGCCCAAGAAAGCTGCTTAGAACAGGTTTGATACTTTATCAGAAAGGAGAGATGTGACCCAAGTTCGTCTTGAACCAAAATGTCAGTTTCCATGCACAAATAAATAAAATAAAATACTTCATGCAAAGAACAAAGCTGTCCAAGTCTGCAGGATACTGACTTATGATGAGTACTAGCTGGAATATCTTCTGGGAAATGGGGCTCCCCTGGAAGGGAGATTCTGGTTGGGATCCCTGACCAGGCAGGACTCAGCAGACTTCAAGTGGAGCTGTCACAGTTTCCTGGCTGGTTAAGAGAAAGCCATTAATTGTACAAGTGCAAAGTTGTGGACCCAGTAAGGGATTTCACACCAAAAAACCAACAAACCAACCAAAAACAAACAAACAAAAAAGGGCTGCAAAAACAGAGAAAATGAAATTGCTAGGAGGTTCCGTACTGATATTTTATTACTGATATTTTTAAGTCTGAGCATTCATCTGTTTCTAGTCTTCTCAAGACTCATGCAGTAAATGGTAGGGATTTGGAATTTGTTTCTATCTCACCACCCAATCATAAAACTTTATCTCACCTATTGGAGGCACAGTACCAAATTTTTTCTTCATATATCAGGTTAGCCTAATAGGTGTGGCCTGTCAACCAAGCTTGCATAGTGAATAAAGTCAGGAGAGATGCATCCTCATAAAAATTGAAAATTCAGCTACTTAATTTTTTAAAAAATCTGCAATTTTTTTCCCTTTTTGTTAGTGCTAATTGCAATGGTTTTTACTAATTAAAAATGCACCTTTATTCACTCTTTATTTTTGTCCCTCTATATTTAGAGATTCCAATATCTCAAGGGCTTTTTCACCCCCGCTGTCAATTGATGTTAGCTAGAACATCAGCTGCTTGACAAACAGACCATCTACTTCAGAGTCTAACTGAGGATTTAGGTGTCTAATATTGGAAGCCTGAAACATAAGAATATGTTTCAGTGCCCTTGCTGCAAAATCCTCCATCATATGCAAATTCTCAGCAATTTACAGCTCCCATCCTCAAAAACTGAACAATTTAGATGTAGAACTGTATACATTACAGAGGAATAAATCAAGTCTGTTAAATGCCAGGGAATCTCTGCTTCCATTGAAAGAGCCAGTGACCATAGGAAGAGGAGTAGAAACAAACCATTCATGCACAGGTAGCATGTCACAGGTTATCATATAGATCGTACAGCTTTGACTCACCTGAGTCATACACAATTAAAAGAAAAAAGGAAATGTGGGTCGTATTGAGAAATCTCAGAAATTCCAACTTATTTCCTGAAAAGGCGTTCCTCAAAGTGTCTTGCGTTATCCTCTGGATTATAAATGCTAGCATGTCCCCCAGGTCCTGTGCCAGAAGAGAGAAGTGAAACATCTTGTTACACCAGATCTGAAACCCTTGTGGGCTGGTTGCTGAAACACGCTCCACGGAAAAGAATTTTGGTGATCACCAAATTTCCTTGAAAAAGAAAACAACAGAGATGATGGAGAATGTTAAGAGAGGACATGGTATGAGACTGTGAAGAGAAATAGCCCTCTGGATGACCCAGATTTAACTGAGCTTTACTGAACTTCACAGATTGTTTAAGTCAGAGTGCAGTAAAATGCTTATTAAAATAAAAATGAATTGACTTTATAGCCACTTCTATTTATCCATGAAACGAGTCATCCTTCTCTCAGAATTCTGAGACCTCTGATATTTAAGTGATTTACTTTCTGGTGCATGCTTGTGTCACCCTATTGTACTGATTGTAGATCAATTCACTAATATATTTTTTATGTTTGGATAATTTCATTTGGGTTTTTTTAAATTCTATTTCCATCTATATCTTCAACAAAGATTGGCCAAAGCTGAAGTGGCCTTAGTTCTGTAATGCTTTTATACTAACTGAGATATTGCACCATTTGCTTAATGTCTAGGTATGTGGCCAACAGCTTGAAATGCAGTTCCTATAATGGGAACCAGTATCCCCCTCAGATCAGCTGGCAGGTGATCTCGGACTTGTTTCAGACATTCCCGATATAATTATAGCAAATTTGCTAAGAATGAATACATGTCAGTTTAGTTTAATTCAGACATTTTAAGTCCTTAAATCTTGGAATGCATTTGCTCAGCATGCTTTCTCTACTCCATTATCCTGTTTAAACTGTTAAAGCCCTTGGCCACTCTTATAGCATAAATCAACATGCCAAAAGGCTATTCAAATCAACTAAACCTATTGTTGAAATTCCGTGTAACCTTTAAAGTCGTGAATTCCTTTGTTCATGGATTTTTATAAGGAAAAACACATAAATATTAAAACTGTGCTCACACCATTTTCCTAGGAGAAGATAAAAACACTTCACATGCTCTTAAATGTAATTTTATTTAGGGAAAACAAAAGAAATTATCTTGACTTGGTAATTACATTACTTCTGTTCAAATGAATTTCTGTGTTTACTGTGTTAACCTTTATGTCTTCCTATTAAAAAACCTGAAGTTCTGCTGTTTTGACAATTATGCTGTGGTTCTTACCCTTTTTCTTCTTGAAAACTTTGGTATATCTTCCCCTGATTCTGTTGTAGTATTCATAGATATTCATCAACGTGATATCTGAGGGGATAACAAAAGATGCTGTCAACAGCCTCTAGAAAACTCGAAGCCTTGAAAACTTTCTGCTTGACCATTGTATTTCTTTGATGAGCACTATGGGGATAAGCTATAAATTTGGCTTCTAGCAGATGTTCCTACTGAAAAAAAAGTACTAACTGCTGCTATCTTTACAATTTAAAATGCATTTTATTGGACTTCCTGTCAAAGATATTTTTCATGTGTCTTGGACGTATGGCTTTGAATTAGAAGAATATCTGTGTGGAATCCAAATCAGCTGCAATTTGAGAATACAAAATTAACTAAAAAATATGAGTTTTGAGACAAATAGCCAGACTGTGTAGGTGGAGCAGAAGAATAATAGCACAGATGATATAAAAATACCTGGTTAAAAAACTTTTCAGGTCAAAATTTTAACAGACTAACGTTGTTACGAAAAAATAAAAAATTTTAAAAACCTGGTTTTGGAGGAAATTTGGTATAAACCATGTAGGATCTCAGAGAAAATGCATCATGCTCTGTTAAAACTCCATGAGTTTTGGGGCTCTTCTCTGAAAACCTTATATTTTCAATGGAAAAATAAACGTGACAACCTCTATTAAACGTAAATGGTGTGTGTCTCCCACAGCACATAAAATGGGAAACACACTACAAAATATGTCTTTCTCTGGAAGATAGAAAAGTTTTGTAAACTCAAAGTAAAGCTTTACCAGTGAAAATGAAACATGCTTTTTTTCTTCAATCTTTTTTCCCTCAGAAAACATGAACCTTCATTAGCTGTTGACTGACACCAGAAAATGTGACCTGGGAGCTAGCTAGATTACATGCTTGGAATGCTTTAACAAGAAGCAAGAATCAACACTCTTTATTCTCCCTTTATTTTTACAAAACTTCAAATTTTGCCATTGAAAATACCTTAGTTTGTAGTTATTTTTCATTTTTAAATCACATCACAAAATGGTTGTCTCACAATTTCATTTTCAAGTAAAACATTAATAAACAATTAATAAACAAAATACCATTTGCTTTAAAAAAATTGTTTTGTAACAAAGGGAATGTAATATTTTCAAGCACAGTCTACTTTCATTTTACTTGCTGGAAGAAATAAATCTCAATGGAAACTAAGAAAGTATGACAGTTCCAACCTGCCAGTTCTAATCCAGTGTTTTGAATACTAGCAACTGTCTGATGCGAAAGAACTGCACAGAAAATATGAATGATTATTTATGCTTACAATAAATACCAAAACACTCTATGAGCATACAGATCCCTTTCTTTTTCCGCCCACCTCCTTGTCTGCGCAGAAAATCTCTAATCAGCTCTGCAACCAGTTTTTCAACACCACCATATGCACTCTCCACCCTCACTCTTTGAAGCTTCTACTGGGAGCTTCCCTGTCCCTCCTTCATTTCACACTTCTGGGGAAAAAAAAAAACCAGCCATAAGATTGTGTGGACTGACATTGTTTTATATGGAAGAGACTTCTTATTTCCAAGACAAAGGCTTGCAGGGTCTTTGAAAGCATTTCACTGCAGTGTGCTGTCAGCACTTCAAAACCAAGAAAGGAAGATAAGCTGACACTGGATGGCTTTAGATTACTGTAGTGTCCTCAAGAGGGATAAGCTAGAGAAGTATTGTTGTAGTCTGTTTTCTGAGCACTGGAAGAATGGCTGGACCGAAACAAGAGGTGTGGAAGCTGGGCTTTATTCTGGAAAGGACTAGACTGGGTGGCTCAGGCTAAAAATATCAGTAAGTCAGCAGTATGTTCGAACAGGAGAGATATCAGCCAAGAGTTGTTTCACACACTAGGGCACAGAGTGCTCTAAAGCAGTCTACTGCCGCTGTTAACCACAAGAGTTACTCCAATGGAAGCAGTACTGAGTTCTTGCTGAGGAATGTGTATGTACAGCTGGCAATACTGTCTGTTTTGCCAAGGTTATTGATAGCCTTGTGTCAGCCTTAAGCCCATTACCCTGTGATACATGCTCATGGTACCAGTAGTTAATAACAGGGACTAAACCTATGTGGGAGCAAGCTGCAAATCACCGTACTCTTCAAATCCCATGTACAATTTATGGTATATAAATGTCTCTTCAAAGGTGCATACAACCCACGGAAAAGGGTCTCTATGGCTGTTTCTAACCAACCTGTGGGAAGAATTAAAATGCTTGCAGTATGTGAACAGTAGTCAGAATGCCTGGCAGCATGAGAACCCAGCATGGACTTGCTCCACTGTGTTATTTGTAGCTGTGGATGGAGAACTAAACTTGGTAACACAGGATCTAAATTCAGATTAGTAGAGAGCAAATATCCTCCATGTGCAAATCAACAGACTGGCCAAGATGTAGGTCATTAGCTGCCAACTTCATACCTTTGCAGAGACTGTACTGAAAATATGGGTGTTCTTGAAAAGCAGTCATGGAGGCTAAGCCTGTGGTGCAGGCAGACAGTGGTTCTGTTGTAACAATAAGACTGGAATTGTTGAAAAGAAGCCAAAGATAGAAAAAAAAATCATTACTAATTAAAAAATTAGAGATATTTCACTATCATGGAGCACATCTACTTCATACTATCAGTGTCAAATCTTTCTGAGAATGCATTCTTTTGGTTTCCAATATACAGTGCTAAGGCTGTTTCATTTTCCAGTTAACTTTTAATAAGCTGTTGCCTCCTAGCACTGCACATATCCTGAACACCTACATACCAGCTGGAAAAAGCTGCATCAGTTGTGTCTGTTTCCAGATGTGAAATTTCCTTGCTCTGTTTTTGGAATGCTCCTGCAATGCCGAACAGCTGAGTAGTGGTACCACAGGCACAAGTTCTCGGTTGCCTTTCATGCATCCTGCCCTGCTTGGGAGCAGTAGGGTGGATCCTCTTCTGGGCATGCTCTGATAAGAGTCCTAGCAGAAGAAAAAAGCAGTTTATTTACAGAAGAAAAAAAATTTCTAAAACAGAGCATATATAGGCGCTTCTAAGAAACAAAAATACAACAACTGTGTTCTAATTTCTATTTGAGTAAAGAACAGTAACCCTTCTGAGTATTTAAACTACTGTATTGAATGAAAATTCTGCAGTTGTATTCTAGAGTCCTGTCATGTTTGTGCTAGCAAGGCTTGTTTTTTTGCATACACACTAGTGTGATCAAAGTCTGAGGATTTTGAAGTTTTCACTTCAGTTTATTTTCTCAGTAAGTCAACCTGTTGTTTCATGTTTAATTCGTTATGCAAAACTAGTGATAGTAATAAAACTCTCTGTCTCATAAACATGAATGTTGCATCATTTAACTAAGTAAGAGAATATTCCACTATAGAAACCTGAAATTTAGAATCAGAAGTTCATTTATTTTATAATGCAATTACATATTATTTCATTTAGTACTGCAGCTCTAGTAAGTCCTTAAGCTCTTAAGGAGTATTTTAATGTTTAAAAAATGAAGATTGATTCTAATGAAATTCCAAGAGTCTCCCCAAAATGAAGGATAATCATGAACAGAGAGCAATGCTACCAGAATGAATTAATAGTCTAAAATTTCTAATGGTCAGAAACCTTGTGCCAAAATATTTAAATAAGCAAACACTTTTTCCAGATTTAAATCAGCAGAGGCACGCTGGAAATTTATCATTTTGTGCCTACAAAAAGGCAGGTGGGAACTCCTCTACCATATGGACTTCTATCTTTAATAAGAGGAATCCTTCCAGCATCCCTGTATGCCTTCATTGGATCCCTAAGCAAACAATAGATATTAATAATTAAACAGGTTTCTATACATATATATGTACGTGCCTTCTCTGGACGCAGTAGGATCCTTTTCAACCACTGGCTATATAACAGAACTGCGTATTTAAGAGAAGAGTAATCTGCTCAAATAATGTGCTCTTCTGTTTGTTTACAAACCACTAATCTAATTCAGTTAGCACTGTATCTACTGCTAAAACCTGAGATTGAGTTCAGATTTACAGGTTCAGTTTGGTCAGCCAGAAGTGCTTCATTCAGCTGAGGAGTTCAAGGTGCAAAAGCTGGGGAGAAGGCAGCAGCCCACAGAATCTACCAGAAATCATTCCAACGTGCTCCCAAAAAAGTAGTCTTTTCATTCCTGTGAAGATACTAACCTGTGTCTCTGTTTTCACTTTTTACTTTAAGACAGCTTTAATTTGTCCTAAAAGCAAACAGTTATCACAGGGCTTCTCATGCACCCTGATCTCCAGCTTCATGTATAGGAAGAGCAGGGATTGCTCTGTTTTCAATGGCATTCTGGGGATTTTGCTGCAAAGAAATTTAAGTGGGCTTTGATGCAGCTAGCCAATAGTTTTCCTCAATAGATGTATTTTGTTGCAACTGTTATTTTACCAAAAATGGAGTTCATCTCAGCTACCTAAAATGTCGGTTGTCACATTTAGCCCTTTACATATGAATTTTTACCATTCGCCATTTTGTCTATTAATACAGTATCAGGGCAAATTCTTTTCATGGAAAAGTGCAAATGAAGGAAAAAAAGAGCAGAAAAAAGTAGGCTCACCAACAAAGATCTTCTGTGTGGCAGCAGTTCAATTTCCATTGGCAGACGTAGAAAAAGTTCCTCTGAATTTGCCTTCAGCCTGCCAGATTTACTTTTTCAGCCTTCTTCAGAGAATCACGGTACACTTCTTATTTTCTTATATTTGATAAATAGCTTTTTGATGCCACCACTGCTTCCTCATATTTCTTGCATAAGATTTAAGTCCTTGGAAGAAATCTTAATAACTAAGTAACCTAGGTTTTTTTTCTAATAATTGCAGAAACTATGTTAATGAGAAATTTGGAGATTGCAAACATGAGGTGTAGATAGTGAAAAAAGTCTGCATGTAGCCATGATTCATTCAGCTACAATTCAAGTCCCTGATCTTCTCCCTTCTCTGTTCTTAGGCATATGCAGAGAACAAGGCCATTCTCCAGATGTCACATTTTGTTCTTAGTGAAAATGCTATGAAGCAAGTGAGGAATACCTCTGTAGAACAGCTGATATTTTTCACCAAGTCATACTTTAAATCTGATTTCCACTTTTGTTTTATCTATTCCATACAGTATACCATCTTCCCATGCCCAGAAAAAAAATTCTACCCCAAACAAACTTTCATCTTCACAATTTTTTTACACCATATTTACGGTTTGCATTTTGATGATCTTCTGGATGATTTACCAGACATGAATTCCCTCACAGTGTTTTTTTACACTGTCTGCCAGACCATACTGCTAATTGAGTTTTATGTTCCTAAGGAGTGGATTTAAACCTGTCACATCTCTATTATACACATTCTTTTAACTCTGAACCACTTTGGTCTCAATTCAAGACAGGCAGTCCATTGGAAAGGAGATTAAGAAAAGATATTGCTAGAGATAAGAATTGCTGTTTTGTGTGCTCCAGTAAAAGAGAAGAAAAATCCTGTGACTGCCAGCCAGGGAAAGGACTGAAACTTCCAGCTTAATTTCAGAAATACCTAGCACAAAATATCCATTTGAATGATTACTGGAATTGAATGTCTAATTATCAGTAATACTGCAACATGTGGCTATATACCGTATATTCATATACAGTACGCTGCTGCTTGCAATTTTTTTATTCCGATCATATTCCCTTTTTAAGTACTTCCATGCTTTACAAAATCAGATGCCTCAGATTTGTAATTTATATTTCTCTTCATTAAATTTTCACACTATTTACTTTTTTTCTTTATTAGTATCTCCCTTTACTAGAACAAATACTTGTACATGTATTTTCTTCAGTGAGGACCTCAAAACGAGAGAGTACAAAGGAAGACACCCTTTCCAGCTGACTTTGTATTTTTTCTATAATGCCATTTTCACTCTAGAGTTTTCACTCAGATGGTGGTCCCATTCTCTGAGGCACTCTACAAATTCAAAGCAAGGTCCCAGAACTTCTTCAGGATATAGCCGGAATAATTCAGTATTATTCCCCTGCTCCTTCTTCTTATTTTTTTAGTTCTTTTGGAGTTTATAGGAGTCTGTATTTCTGCAATCTGCCTTAGCTTGCAGGATATAGAATCTATTTCTAATTAAGCATAGAAAATGCAAATTTGGCTCTGTTGCTTATTAAAGTTCTTAATGTTAAGTTCAGTGCTTTTGGGCATTAATTAAGCTCCAGATCTGTTCACAGAACCATACATGATGCCTACATAGCAGTAGAAGGGAGTTCGTAAAATCTGACGACATAATGGACTATCAAGTTTAATGAGGGTAATTTGTTCTCATTCCTTTTTGACTAGATCCTGTAAGAGCTAGATCATATAGAATTGTACTTTTTTTTTAGAGATCATTTCTGTATGTAAAAGCCTAGCTAAATATTTTAAAAGCAATCTGCTCCTTTTGTACTCATTTCAATAAGCTACTAAGTTTTTGAAAGGCAGAACTTTGAATTTCCATTTCCTCAAGTGTTGTTGGTTTCTGTAATACTTTTAATGGCATTTAAAATAATAGTAAGTTGACGAGCCGTTAGTCCTATACAGCAATCTTACAATACTGAGAATCTATCCTTAACAAAAGCATACAGAAAATGGTTCACTACAGCATGACATAACTTTTGAACAGTTACAATTTGCAGCATGTCTATGATGACTTTCATTTTAATAAATATTTAGAGAAATTTAAAATAATTTGGTAAGCAAATAGCTTCTCTGAAACAACTATGTCTTACTTTCCAAAGATCTATTTAAACTTGTTCCAGGGTATTAGTTGACACTACATTTTTAAAAATACTTTTTCTTTCATCCCGTGACCTGAATTTTTGACAAAGGTCTCTAAAATCAAGGCTAGTTCTTACTTACCTGACTGTGTAAGTAATAAATATATGTATGTTTTATTCTCTATATGTGTATATGGATAGATGTATATGCATATATCTGTACATGAGAGAGAAATGTATTTTAAATTGAGAAATAGCTTCTCTGTCCTCATATCCCATTGCTAAAACCTACGCAGAAGAACTTTCTTAGTGAGAAGTTAGTCCAATTTTTTTGTATGACCGGTTTTAGTCCAATTTTTCAAGACATGGAGCAACAACAAATCAGAATTTGGTTTCTACTCTTTTCAGAGATCTTTTTTCTTCTTTCAGCCTGTTACTGATATAACTGGCATTGCATAGATCAGTTGATTAGTTAGGGTTTTTTAATGTGGAAATATTAGACATAACTTTCTAATTTTGTTATTCTTACTGTGCTTGGGCAATCTTTTATTTTGTGTTTGTTCAGTCCAGCTTACCTATTGCTTTGAAGGCATTGCTAGATTTTATTGCCACCGCAGAAAGTCTTGTCACTAATTTCTAGCTGTAAAATCAGTGGTACCTAAAAGCATATTTAACTTCATCTTGTTTTTCTAAATAATTCACAAATGCATAAGGCTTCACAAAGAGCTCTCTTTCTCCTTGACATCTTGCTTTTGGCTTCACTTCCTTGCCACTACTCTCAGCACTATAAGACACAGTAATAAAAACTTCTGAACAATACATACTACTGTCCATTTGTCCGGCAAGTTTACTGAGTGGTGAAATGCCTCATCATTAGGTCATCTAGGAAAGCTGATTTTCATTCTAGGCTGATGCTTTTACATTCTGCTTTAAGCACCACAGTCATAATTAATGTAACTGTATAGAAAAGTGTATTTTTTTTACAAGAAATTAAAAAAAAATAGTTAACATTTCAAAGGTACCTAACAGCTAAAATCACTTAAGAATTTGCTGATGAGAAGATAACACTCAGAGAAAGCTATAATCATTAGGATCCCTTTGAAATCAGTAAAAATTAATGAGAGATATTTGTTGTTAGCAAAAATAAAACCCAGAACCTGGAACCTAGAAAATGTCCAGTTTACCTGTACAGTAGATGGAGCACCCCTTTCAGTGAAGATCTAGTAAAACATCTTTGAAAGAGGTAGGAATGGTTGGTTATACATACTGACCATTTTTCTTCCCAAAATCAGAGGTTAAGTGTACTGGAAAATGTTCCCCAACATCTTCTACATTCCTTTTTTTTTTTTTTTTGCATTCATTGATTCTCTGCTGCCTATATAAGGACAGAAAATGTTTTATTTAAACTATCTGTTATTCAGAAAATTAGAAAGATTATTTCTGTTCAAAATCACAAGCTGGACATTCTTGCAGTGATATTAGTTCAACAGTGAAATGCCTGTTTCCAAAATAATGGCTGATTGGGTTTGTCATCTGAGACATGATATAGGTTGCTCTCTTGAAATGGAGTACTCCTTCATTAAATGTCAAGTCATTATCTAAGTATCTCCTTTTGAAGAAGTGAGCTGGAGTATTCTGAATGTTTACCATAAACTTTTGAGAGAAGAGCCTTTAATAGTCATATTGAGTCAGCAACTCATTTTTTACAGGTGTTTGAGATTTTTCTTCACTTGCAGCTACTTACAGAATAATTTTTCACTGGAAAGTATATTTAAAGTAAATACAACAGCAAATATTTTGTATCCAGAATTACCTCAAAATTATGATTGATGAAATGAAAATAATTTTTTCTTATTTCACAGAAGAGGGACTAGAAGATGATATCAGGAACCTGGACTGTTTGGGTGCCAATGGGACACTATAATGCTTTTAACAATTTTAGAAGAAGCATTTGAAAAGATTACATATTTATAAAGAAGCACCTCTTTTATGTAAAGGTTTACATGGCCATTCTTGTACTGTCAGGGAGACACTGTAGCATTTGTCACTTGATAGTTCATTGCAGGAAAAAGGATGGAACATGAATTCATTTGTTAAGAGAGAGTACGTTGAATTGTGCAAGTAGCTGGAGAGATTTTTATGTTTCAGTGAAATACAATAGAGTGATCACTTATACAGACAAAAATTACTTTCCAAGAGTCATTTCCCATAGGTGTCGGTACACTTGTTCCCATTCATACTGATGAGTGCGAACACTCAGTTCAAAGGACAAGAGTCAAAATAAGTTCTTTGGGTTTTTTCCACTTTGCTGCTTGATAGAAAGGACTTTCACACCTTTTTGAGCTGCCATCCAGCAGCACATAAAGAATATTACAGCTTGTGTTGAGTGTCAATTAGAGGTAATTACAACCTCGGTGACCTGTCTTGCCACTAAAACACTTAGCAGACTTCATTCTGTCTTTACGACATGGTGACTCCGGGCACAATTCTGAACCCAGTGACAGTGTGGTAAATCAGGAGACACTGCAGTGAAGCCAGCTGAATCACAGCCTCATAAATATGATGTAAGGTAGCAAAGGAAATCAGATGCTTTGCTTGTACGTTGGTTCTGACTTCACAAAACTTTCAGTTTTGCATTCTATTCCTTAGGGTTTTCAAATACAATGATAACTAGGGACATGTCAGCCAATAGATGTAGTGGGATTCCATTGTTCTCCATGCCAGACAATGAGAGAAAACCAATAGGAGACAATCCTGTGCAAGTACTTGTCATTTCCAAGCACAAGAACTTAACCAAATACCTCTACTTCTGTCATCGGATGTTGTCCTGGGCTTGAACTCTCAGCAGTGCCATAGTGCACACGTCCTGTTAGTCTGTGGCCTCAGGAGACATGACTTTCTATAAAAGTAACAACCCAAAATTTCACTTACTTTGCATCCTGTAGGACAGTGAAAGATTTCCATACCTGATTCAGCCATCTATGATCAAAAATACATCCTAGATTCATTATTTATGCTCAGCAAGTCTGTCACAGATTTCTGATTCTCCCTTCTAGTTGTACTACCAATGCCTCATGGTTTCACATTTTGCATACAGCAGGCAGTCCTTTCCCCAAATCAGTGAGCAGCCATATTCGCTGCCATTCTTAATTTCAGACAGTTCATTTGCTATTTCCCTGCTTGAAACCCAGAGGATAGTTTTTTTACCTATAAATTAAACCAGGTGAATTCCCCAGCAGGTATGGTAGAGTTCCTGTGAGCAATATCTGCCTGCTGTTATTAGCATGCCCATTATACTAACCACTGCATTTCTTCCCATTTGCACTTCAGACAGAAATAACTTCCTTAACTGGAAATATAATGCATAGAAAATTATTTTAGATGACCTCTTTGGGCTTCCTTTGCTATTTACCATATATATTTGTGAAAATTGCCATTGTATTAATAAAAAATAAATAAAATAAAATTAAGGACATTATCAGAGTCACGCAGTCTTTTATATGTCTTTGCATCTTCCTTCACCAGTGTTTGCTATTGTACTGTGCAAACCAATTGGTAGGCAATTTAATTTACATAGTTGTGTCACATAAGCATGTAGATATTTCTGGCAAATGGCTCTGAATATTTTCACACTTTCATTGACTTCCCTTTTCTGAAAGTCCAAACTCTGGATAAAGAAAAGCCCCACAAGTAGAAGACACCGTAGAGGGCTGCCAAACCTTCCTTGTGCAATGTTGTTTCGTTTTAGAATTGGTAATAGAGTGGTGTACACCAATAGCTACAGGCAATGAACTGGAGATCCTCAGTTCTTGACTCTTTTATATGCCTCTGAATCTCCCTTTCATCTTCAGTTATGTCATTTTAAGACCTGATTCCCTAGTTTCCTGCCTTCCCAGAGCCTTTCTGTGCTCAGCTTTCTATTCCTGTGACCTCATTTTCACACACTGTACCTGACTTCTCGTTGACCTTGATCTGAGTTACAGGCCATTAGTACCATGACAAATCAGCAACCAGGCATTTAGGAATGTCATCGGTGAGCATCATGAAGTCAGTGGAAATTCCACTATTAACATTCCTGAGCTCCTGCAACAGTTTCTTTGATTAAAAGAAGGATATAATCGACCTCATATGAATATTACATAGATCAGTTAATGCTGTAGGCACTTGGAAGATTCAAAGGACTCAGTTATGGCTATCACAGTTACTATTCCCACCTAGCAACAACAAAGCAATTTTAAACTAATTTATAAAACCTTCCCTTGCAAAGTGCTGCAGACAGCCAGTTCAAGTACCCTTCAGACTCACCAGCATAGCTTGCTGCTCAACATTTTCAGCATCAAAGTCATAGCTTTAGCCCTCTTATAGAAGTATTTATATTTATGAGAAGGGTGAAAATGAGAAATTTTTTTTCAAGGTAATGGCCACTTCTTGGTGTTGAATTGGCAACCTGGATAAGTTGTATATGTGACAGGAACATAAAAGAATATAAAGCCAGGCATGCCTGCTGTTAAAACAGTCTGGCTGTGGCTTTTTCAATTGAAGCAGCCAGGATTCATATTAAATCTGCATTTTAAGTCCTGTTTTTTTTTGTTCTCTTCCTAATTTTGAAAATGAATTATTCTGTGGCTAAGCACTCTGCTTTCTGCATCTTTTTTTTCATAAGTGGTCATATGAACTTGTTTCTGTGGTGGCCAGTTAGTATCATGATTTTTCTTAATTCCTTTCCTTTCAAAATATCTTTCCCGCTTTTTCACTGAAAGGGACCTCTACTATATAATATCAACATACAATATGGATTTCAGCTTACATTAATATATAAGAAGACTTGTCTTTGCCATTGGGTAGGTCTGAACAAAGCATCCCTGGCACAGTGAAAGATGTTTGTCACATTCAACCACATTTTACAGCCTCTCAGTTAGTGGCATATAACCTTGTTCTAACCATATCTGTACTTTTTATTAAAATTACAGAACAAAATGTAGCTGCCTGAACAAGCATGTTGAAGAAAACGACTAAATACCATCCAGGATGAAAACAGTCAATAAGGAAAAATAAGTTCAATCACAAAGAAAGTGAGATCCTTTTCTTTCCAAAATTAAAATATTCTGATAATTTGCAAGTAAACTTCAATTATGTGCAATACTGATACATACACTTATGCCTGAACATGCAAGTTGTCCTAGAAGTAGTGGGCATCTGGGAGGTGAAGTCATGGGAAAAGTGGTAACTGTACAGTTTTCCTTCAGAGGAAGGACACACTGGACCTTAAAAAAGGCTCTCATTAAATAAAATCATCTGTGGTAGCTTATCTTAGGAACCTTGTGCAGAGCAGGCTGTTATTGAGTAGGGAGGGACTTGCCGTGCCCAGGCTGGAATTCCCAGAGCTGATACTTACTATTTTTTCAGTGCTTTTGTTTATTATTTTATTACATTATAAATAATCTCTTTTAAGCATGCTCAGTATATCTGGAACTCTTAAATATGGAACAATTAATTTGGATAAAGAAACAATTCCAATATTAATTTTAGACTGTAACTAAATCTGTTTTTTCGGAGTCATCACTGCTTAAATGATTTTAAAGTATACTTTGCCTATAATTTATTCCTTCACTCGCTGGTTTTGGATAAGCAAAATACTAAAATAAAGAATACCTATTTGCCATTTCCAGCTCTCTTAACACCAGAAAGGAGGAATAAGGCTGATATTTATATAGGAATTCAGAGAGATCTCAGTACGATGAGCAAGCTGTTACAGTAATGATTGCTAACACTTAAAAACCAAGACAGAAACAAACAAAAGAGTTAAGAACGCTCAATAACAAAAAGAACTTTCTCATTACGGAAGCCATTATAAAATGGCATGTCCAGGACTGTCGCAGTTCACAGCTGCATGCTTAAAAAGCTAGTTATTGTTAATTCTCTCCCGGCTTTCCAAGGCTGTCTCAGGTCTCTGTAAATAGGCAGCCCTTCACAGGATGCAAATTAGCAGGCTATAGCTCCTGTCACAGCAACCTATGTGGCTGAGCACTGCTTCATATCAGACAGTTTCGTTTCTAGGTGCTGAAATGAGGCATCAAGAATTAAATTAAGGTTTTACACGGAATGCAATAACAAAGACAAACATTAAGAAAGAAAAGCAAAACCAGTGTTGTAAACATTGCAAACACTTAAGATTCAAAATGATTGCCAGAAGTTCTGCAGAACTTTTAATTAGTAGAAGTCTAGCCATCTTGTTAAACCAAAGGTATTAGAGCTATGATTTCTAACCCCAACAGTTTCAAAAGGCCTATACAGTTTACTGGTTTGGGACCATGCGATTTTGGCTGAATCCTTGATACATCTTTATCTCATCTACTTTGTTCCTGTTACTTTGGTATCACTTATCACAAAAAAAATCATATTGTGTGGTTTCAAAACCTCACAGAACTGAGAAATATGATCTTCTGTGACTATTCTTCAGGAATTTCTCTCAGCTTCTCTGGTAAGTTCACAGTACATGCCAAATATTGCTGCGAAATTTTAAGAGAAGACAAGTTTGTAAGACAACCACTTTTCAGCTTTAAAATCTCAATAACTTACTGGTCTCAGATTGTTCATCAATGCAGCTCTTTAGAAGCAGAGATTTTAATAATTAATAATAATAATAATAATAAATGAAAATTTTAGAGAGGCATAGAAAATTAAACCAAATAGCTGAATTGACTGACAATGCAAGTGTGAACTTTAACTGATGAAAAAGAGTTTTTTCTTAATATTTTGTTGATTTTTCAAACAATGCAGTGTATGCAGGTATTTTCTCTTACTATAATATTTTTGGGACATTAGGAGAAGAGGAGCTCTACATTATGGATATCCTTCCATTTGAAGCTCATTTCTTCCTCTTTCAGTTAGGCTACTAAATGCCTCAGTTGTCTGTAGCTGAGCATAACAGTGATGTTGAATGCAGCACAACTTTTAAAAAATTAATTTTCTCTTCGGACTGTAAAAAAGTTAAGTAGGACTGACATTTATTATTAATACCAATAGATAAGCATGATTTAAGCTTCTTATAAGAAGTAAAATGTTGTTTAACCTAAAAGAAGCAATTCTGTAGACAAATTTTCCTGAAATGCTGGCAACATTTTAGAGTTAGTATCTGGCAAAATATTTTCAAACACTGGCTACATAATTTGAAACATTAGCTATTTGAAGGATTTCATCATGTATGAAGTTTGCTTATAACATTAACTTGCTGCAGATGGTAAAAATTATATTGAATCTGACTGGTGTAAGAACAGTGCAACATTCAGCAGCATAGCATGAAATTAAGCTGTGTTTGTCCATGACAACATAAATATTTTAAACTTTTCATGTTTTTTTACCAAGTGTCGTCATGTGGGGTTTTCTGAGAATTCTGTCACTTAACACCACAGGGGCAGGTGGCCAAAAAATGGCATGTTGAAGTCTATAGAATGAGAATAATTAGAAAGATGTTGGTTCAACCATGGAAATTCTCTGTTCAAGAAGACTGACCTTAGTGAAGCCTATCAATAATCAAGGACAAAGCAGCAATGAAGAAAGAGTGAAATTAGAAGGGTAAAAATGGATTTTCAAGAATAGAATTAAAGAGTTTTAAAGCCAATACCCAGAAGCCATGAAATACATTTTGAAGACTACTGTAATAGAACCAACAGATCTTCTAAATCCCTACAAAGCGGTGAGGGAAGATAAGAATACTGCTGAGAAGTTAAATGACTTTTTACATTAGTTTTTACTCAAGAATTTTTGGAAGATTACTATGAAACCTGCTGTTTTCTGATATATAACAATGTGATGCTACTAAAGCCCTACATGCTACAAAAAGTTTCCTGTAACTTTATGCATAACAATCAAGATGTATGAAACCTCAAAATTATACTCCCCCCCAAATTTTTCCTTATTGCATAGAAAGAGAGGAGAAAAAAAGCAGTCGCTCATATACTAAAAAAAAAAACGAACTATTGATCATGAAGTTTATTGTCTATTTCAAGACCGTTTTCTGGATCATTAACTTATCACCAAAAATTTGAATGTTTTCACAATATAAGAGTTACCAGATTGTCACATTTTAAGAGGCAAAAAAAAAGCTTCATAAGCCAATTACTTGCTAACAATTTTAATAAAATTTAAAAACCCCCAACAACATAATTTCTTTAGAATTTCAGAAATTCTGAGTCCTCAGGAAAGGCTACTTAATAGTTTCCTTTATGTGTGGGAGAAAGCAGGATCAAAAAGCACCTAACAGAAAAAAAAAGAAGTTTAGGATAATACAGACTACTCTCATTATAGAAAAAGGGATAAAATGATTGACTGAACTTTCTCATTATAGCTTCACTTATTCTTACTAGTGAACTGGAAGAGAGGGCAATGAAACAGAAATCTGAGAAGTGCAGGGAAAAATTCTGTTATTCAGCTATAAGAAGCATGAAGAATTTAAGGGGGAGAAGATGAACTGGTTGAAAGAATACCAGGACAGCAAAACTGATCATTGCTGATCATGTTGGAGGGAACTACCTGGAAAATGGGGTACAATGCAGCGGTCTAAATTAAACATATCTGAATTAACCAAGGGAGCCCTAACCACGCTTCAGGTTCCTTAGCAGACGTTGTCAATAATGTGCTACTGAAAACATAAGAAGTAACGTGCCACATTGCAATATGTGAAAACAACTTGAATTACGACAGAACTGACAATCTAACACCTTTATTGAAATCGATGTTTTTCCAGAATATTACCCATAACAAAAGTATACTTTAAAAGAGGATGTGAAAAGCAGTTGCAGAGCAGAAAAAATCAGCATAAACTAACAAATCAGTTAAGATATGTATGTCGTGAATAGTAATGTTAAACTGAAAACCTTTGTTTTTCTGTTATAATCAAGAATAAGAGGCACTCATTTTGTAAATGAAAAAATCTGAATCTGAAAAAATAAAACAGTTTTAATATACTATGAGCAAAATCATAAAATGCTTTGCTAATGGAAAAAATTAATTCCCAGAAAAAAATTTAAAAGTGTAGAAAATGTGTCAATCAAGACTACTTAATGTTGTTAGCAATTTTTAAGGGGATATTTATTGTTACCTTCATGTTTTAGCTCAGGCTGTAATTCTTAGAAATCAGTAAGAACAGGAGATTTCTTCAGATTACTCTGCCTCGGAGGTATTTTAAATTTCTCTCAAGTACCTTGAGTCAGCCACATTAAGAGACATATATGACCTTTCATGGTCATTCTTACATTCTGGTGTTTCATTGCAGCATATAAATAAAAACTGATGGAGAGGAAAATCAGAAAGATGAGATAGAAAATACAGCAGAAATATATTTATATTGAACAGTAGTATCTGTCATTTTACTGAAGGAAAGGTAGTTCCCCTTTTACAGAGCACATGAAAGTTAGTGTCTTTCATCATGAAGAAGAGAGGACTTGAAGTGTGACAAATTATGTATGAGAACAGAGCTGGAACTTATCAGATTCATAAGGAAAATTCAATTTTATCCAGTTGACATTTAATTGTGGTAGACTGTACATTTTTGCATATGTCATTATTTTTCATTGCATTCAAATCTCACATATTCAAAAATAAACCTTAATGTACTAAGTCTTAATCCAAAACTAAGTAACCTTCACTGCTGTTGTATATGAAAAGCAGCCTTTGCATCCAAGAGCATGGGACCATATCCCACCAACAGGAACCTTCTTTCCAGACAAGAACTTTGAAAGCACAAATTCTTTCTTCTATGTCCCGAGACTTTTTGTTTTAGTTAATATCTGAAAAGCCAGTCTGAGATCCAAGCCTTTTGGAAAATTAAGTCTGTAAGGCACTCCTAGATTCTGAACTGTACCAGTTTTGCAATTAGTTTTGCACCCACTACTTCTTGAGATCAATTTACCCATATCAGCATGGACTGTTAAAAATCCACAGATGCAAAAGTTTTCTGCAGAGCTGGAGCTGTAAGGCTTAAGTATGCAGTAGTATTTTCTTAAAAATTACTAAGCTGAATTAATTTAAATTATTTTTTTCTGTTTCAGTAATGTATTAATCTGAATTCTGATAATAAATCATGTCAGTAAATAGTCAGGAGGTACTTACAGTTTATGCACCTATAGTTTGTACACTAAATGAGTGATGAAATAGGAAACAGTAGTCTGGTCAAGAGCTTATTGTAGATATTTTTATCTTGGATCAAAAAGCACCACTGTTCTGCCTGCAATTTTATAAATATTTCTATGCAATGTTCTGTTTTCTAAATAGTGAAGCAAACATGCTGCTCTTATCACTTAATGGTTCCTCAAAGTTGGAGGGCAAAAAGGTTTTTTGTCGGGCATTGGAAAGCACATTTACTATATGAAGGGGATCTGTGATCTCATGCCTAAAGTACTGTGCTAAGAAAAAATTAAAAGTATAATCTGAAAGTTTATCTCTAATTATCATTTTAAAGTGTTTGATATAAACATTCCATGTAGTGCACAGAAGATTACAAAACCTTCTCCACTAGCACAGAGATGCATATGCTCACACCCACCAGCTCTCTGCTTTGTTGCAAACTATGAATAGTTAAGCATTTGCTGTGATTTAGCTAATGTCCTTTTACCACATAAAATGCAATCCAATTCATTGTGCATGTGCTTGAAAGGGAAAGAGACACAAATGATTTGGTACTAAGCCTTTTTTCTTCATTTCATATTGCTAAAGTTGTCTCTGGAGAAATAAAGAGGCTTTTTTCTCTTATTTCTTATAATGGGATTCTAATGAGAACTTTAATTAGTATCATGAATTTTTTTCCTTACTTCTAGATTTTAAAGTAATCATGCAGTATTTCTCAGTCATGATTTTCTATTGTATCTCTATCATGTTATTTCTCTAAGATAATTTTCATAGTACTGTTTTATTTCAGAATTTGTTAACCCATTTTATTGCCATAATAATTGGAATCAAAATAGCCAAGAATCATCAGATTCTTGTTAGTAGCTTTATTGTCAGTCACCAACTGGAATACTTTCTCAGTTACAGCTGTGTGTAAAGATTCTGGTAGAAAGGCCTTGCCTCTATTCAGTGTATGCATGAAGTGGTCATCACAACACAGTCTATTCCTCCTCTCTTTTGTTATTTCTTAATTTTTTTTCCAAAAATTGCTATTTTGGAAAGATTCTTTTTAACTTCTTTCCTGCCTTTTTTTTTTTTTTTATGTAGCATGTGCCATTTCTTTTGAGATTAAAACAAAACCTTTTTTCCAGAAAACATCTTTCTGATGCCTAATCTGCTTGAGTTAATGTCTTGATATTTATTAAAAAACCTCACATTTAATGGACCTAGTCCTGTAGATTTCACACAGTTCTTTGACAGCCTGGAATGCTATTCTATTTGTCCTGGAAGATATGAGCCTGGGAGATATGAGATATGTAAAATCGCCATTAAAATACCTCTGTATTTATGTCATTACTTTTCTGGAATATGTGTTTTATAGTCATTAAAAAAGAGAAGCAATTACCAGTAAGGCCATGAAAAACAGTAAAGGGAAGCAGATTTTCCAGTGTTTTATTGCAACGTTAGAAATCCTGTGTACCATTTTCCACAGGGAGGCTAGCAAATAAAAAATAAACTGAAGTTGATAATTAGAGAAATTTAGCTGAAACTTGTTCAGCTTATTAAGCATTTAATTTTGTGTAGAATGCGAGAAATTATTAGCACTTTTATTATCCTGAGCGTAAAAAACCCAAACACTTCTGGAAAGGAGGCTGTACAATTGTCTTTAAAAGATTTGGTATTCACGTGCTTTGCTGAAATGTTTATGTAGCCTAACTAAACCTGTAGTTTGGCTTCCACAATAAGATTACCAGTTGGTGACAGCAATTGCCCAGGTGGTTTAAAAAATCCTCAAGCTTTTCCCTACTCTTCACTAGAAAACAAGGCTTCTGTTTCTATTTTGAAGGTTGGACTGACTCTGCTGTAAACGGTTTTTTCTGGTAAAACTCTGTTTAATGGAAGAGCAGAGAGGGGCAAATCTGGCATCCTCCAGTGAGAAGGACTTGCCCTTGCTAAATGATGCTGCTAACCGCCCTGCTGCCTTGGCCTCCCGAGGGATTTCATTCATCTTCCTGCACACAATGAGCTGGTCTGGCCTAAACACATCTGGGCTGGGGTAGTTGGGGTAGTTGCTTTCACATCAAGGTGGGAGAGTGTGTTGTCAGCCCAGCTATGCACACATCGTCTAGATCTCTTAGTTCCAAACAATAATCAGGAGAGCAAAATAATTTTTCAAGTACAGGAAAACATTCAAATCAAAGTCAAAATGTGTTAAAAGTGTTAAGGTCTAATTTAAATTACAGTCTAAGCTATTTCAAGTTGATACATATTTTGAGAGTGTTGGAAAGAGTGTATAAAAGACTGAAGCTTTTTCCCTGGACAAAAAGTGTTTATCATTTGAACTGCAGAAAGGAGCAAGCTTGTTGTTAAATTTATGCATTTCTCACCATTACTCTGTAACTCCCAAAGTCACACATCAATTCAGCTGCTCAGATAGAAATAGCTCCCACATCTCCTGATGCAGAGTCTGGTAACATATCCTAAAAATCCAAACCCCCTCTGTTTATAAGGGGTCTACAGAAGTTTATTCCTTCAGGTCAGAAGTTTGAACCTAGTCCAAGCGACTAATACCCTGAAGATACTAAATCCAACTGAATGGGTCAGTTCTATTCAAGCATAACTTTCGTTTCTCAGCAGAGTAAACTAAAGGAAAATTGGATGTGCTGCCATTTCCAAAATATTACTAAACTGAGCTTTTTTTTCAGTCTTCAGTAAAAAGTACTATCATAGTTGGCTCTCTTAAATGCATCAGCAGAAAAGAAAAGAATTTCAGGTATTCACAGTTATTTTGAGGATGTAAATATTGGCAAAATACAGTTGTCTTAGTGAAGCTGTGTTTTTTCACTGCCTACCTTCCTCACTGTGTAGGGCCCCTCTTACCTAAGGCTCTCACAGAGGTGTCTTCAGTTAGCACACACATTTTGTTTTAAAGGGGAAAAATAAACAAAGTTAAAAGCTTTTCCTTCAGGTATTTCACACTGTTGCTTCAAAGCAACGTCTTGCTAATGATTTCCTGCTGTGGTTCCATTCATGGTATTGCAAGTTTGCACCAGGAGCACCTTGCACCTTCAGCAGATTGTGACAGGTGCAGGTTTGGTTGTCACAGAAGGATGTATTTGCACGTGGTAGCCACCGGTGCATCCCTGCTTGCCATTGGAACAACACTTAAGAGCACTGCTGGCACAACGAGGAAGGCACTTCAGAACACTGTATATACTGGCGAAGCTGAGACAAGACCACCTTCCTGCCAGTTTGCAGTCATTTTCCCTAATGAGCTTTCCAGTTTGCTAATTCAAAGTTTCAGTGTGCCTGGGCCTCAAACTCTCCTCGTAAGGAGATTGTTCCGCCACTGAATGTACTTTGCAGCCAGAATTTAATCCTATTTTTCTTCTTTATAACCAGAATTTTTTTTTTCTCTGTCTTCTTTGTTATATTATTTAATCATACAACATACAACCATTCTCAGTGCCACTGTAGCTCCGGAAGGGAGTTTATTCTCAGCTTAGGTGCATCATATCATACCTTGCTGCTAACAAATGGCCTGTAACAGTGTAAAATGTCATTCACAGATATCAAAAGTCATTGTATGGACCCACAGATTTCAGAGAATTTTATGTGAATTAGGCCCTTAGAGGGGTTGATTATTCTGTCACAGAAATCATCTGCAAGACTGATGTGTGACAGGGTCAAGGAAACAGGTGCATTATTTTGCTATTCTACAGCCCAATGCCTTTGCTGACAAAAATAGATTAATATATTTGGTGTTTTTTCATACTACATTGCAATGTCATAGCCAATCTATGATCCATCTGATCTCTATATCTCTTCCATCATGCCTGCCTACTAAAATCTCTTCTCTATTGACTATCTATATGTTTGAATTATCTTCCTGTGGATGTATTATACTGAATTTGTGCAAGCTAAATTTTAATTTCCTTTTCCTTCCCTACTCTAAATTCTTCTTGGCATTTCTCTTCCTTCATTGCTGCTCACCTCCTTTCATAATGACATGGAGCAGTATATTTTGG
Source organism: Oriolus oriolus (assembly GCA_013400235.1). NCBI lineage: Eukaryota > Metazoa > Chordata > Aves > Passeriformes > Corvidae > Oriolus > Oriolus oriolus. The sequence continues at coordinate 8,137 of VXBT01003886.1, read as the reverse complement.
TATTACTTTACAGACTATTCAACTAAAATCACAACCAATTATTATGCAAGAAAGTATTTTAATTTATTAGCAGTTAGGAACAATTTTTAGGCTTTTGTGTGCTTTATGATATTCCACAATTCACTGACTTTTAACATTTCCCTCCTGAAGGAATCTGGTCTACTCAACAGGAAGCTTTAATTGGAGAAGAAGAATCTACAGAGCTAAAAAAGCTGGTTCTAATAGGAGTCAGATTTTACAATGAAAAGGTTGAAATGTTGCAGGGAGAAAGTGGATCATTACCAGAAAAAATGTCTGAATCTCAAAGGGTATGTATTTTCCCTGAAAAAATGAATGTTGTCAGGGAAGAAAACTCATAATTTATTATTAACAGCTAATAGTAGCTTTCCTTTAAAGAGGTAGTGGGAACAAAAACAAAACACAGTTAATTTCCAGAATTTTACTAAACTAAGAACTTTTCAGACTGCAGATAACATTATTATAATTCAAAAAGGTTAAATTATTAGTGTCCTAATATTTAGTTTTATGAACTGTTATACGTGTGTTTAACTTCAAAAACATTCAATAAGAACACTTATAAGTCTTCCTTGGCACTAAGGTGCTATATGAGGTTAAGAAACAACAGAGTAGTTTCCAGAATTATCAGCCTTAGATTTCTATTTGGATGCCTGAGATTTCTACTCAGATACCTGAAGCCTGAATCTGATTTCACTTATTTTGTCTAATTTAAACATAATTTGCCATGTGGTCTATTCATTATAAAAACAAGAACTCCTGTATTTATTTCAGAGTAATATAATATCATCAGAACATCTGTTTAAAGAGAAGAGGCATATTAATTTTTTCCAAGCGTTATTTTTGGTGCTTGCCAGAAAATATTAGTGTTCTAGGATGTACTGGACTAATGATACTAACTTGTCCATCCTAGAAGCGACAGTTCTTCCAGAAATATATTTTTTAATATCTCCCACACGATGTTTTTAATTAGATCATCTTTGTCGGGAGCATCCATTTCCCAAAGACTCATTTTAGTTGCGAAGAATAAAATGCAGTTCCTGTTACCAAGAACAGTTACTGCAGCAGGACAGAAGGAATCTGAGTCTTCATTACCTGTGCGTTATCTGGCCTTCACTTTCGTTCTATCTCATTTGATTTATCACTTGCTTGTTCTCCTGCATCACAGAGGAAGGACATTATTGAGACCGGGGCTGTCATTCAGTATGGGCACTGTCCAGCACACTGGGGTCCTGCTTTACTGGAGACTTCTCAGCACTTCAGTAAATAAACAGCATGTGCTGACAGGGCTGCAGTTTCAGGATACCTGTACGAAGGTGCTGCAATCAAGAGCTGAGGCAGGTACAGAGAGGAAAAACATTTTAACCAAGGCAAGGCCTCGTGCATCCAGAGTTATCTCAGAAACTAAGGAAAACAAGGACAGAAACAGGAGGAACTCTGCACCAGAAGCAGACGGAAAAGATTGAAAGGCCACAATTAATGGTACTCACACAAAGGCCAGCATTAAAAGGCTCAGCATCAGAGAGTTCTGTTCCTCCCACAGAGGAGGAACTGTACAAGGAGGAATCAGCTGTAGTCTCAGTGAATTATTCTGTTGCCTATCTATATTTGCATATTCTTTTCTATGCTCTGTCTATTCTCTGAATGTATGAGTTAATAGTGCAGCGTCAATACCCATTAAAAGAAAGTAACAAGACCAACCAGAAAAGTCATTCCACCCTAAAAACCAACCATGCCACTGCCCTGACAGCCCCAAAAGCCAAAACAACAGCAAAAGTATCCTTCAGAAAATGGATTATCCTGAGTTTACAAGGCAAGAATTTGTAACCGCCAAGGTGAAGTCAGGAAGTCATTCAAGGTATTATCATCTTGGATTTTCCAAAGAAAACATTTCTTTTCTCTGCATGATCACATAAGTGGAATTTTTGAAGAGTTTGGATCACCCTACTCCACCCTACACTGTATTTTTTGTATGTGCAAGGCTTGCAGAAGACCAGGATAAGGAATGCTGGCAAACATATTTTCTTCACAGTAATGACAGATCAAATGGATCCTTGTGCTGCCTGTAACACATTCTGGGAAGATCACTTTACTAATAAAAACAAAAGCTAATATAAGACTGTTGTTTTTTAATAATAAATAATATTTTCTTCTGGATAGCCTCTCAATTGCCCTACAAACATGCTCTTTTCCCTTTTCGTTATGGACATGAAGGTTTTTTCCACCAGAGTTTTTGGGGCCTTTAAACTCCTATCAGGCACCATTTCCAATTTAGCTGCTGTGGATATTTTTTATATATCTGCAATACATGTATATTTTGTATATACTGCGTTCTTACAAGGAAGGAAAAGAGAAATTTAACTGGAGAGATAGACTGTTTAAATTAAGAAACATTCATCATTAACATTTCTTCTCAGAGCTGAGTAAACTGAATTATTATTGGAACAGACATTCCAGGCACATTTATGCAATGCTTTCATAAGAGGACTGGTTTGGGGGTTTCATTTAACTGGTAGAAGATCTGTTCTTACATTCACACTTGTCCCATCTCAGGGCAACAAGACATAAAATTCTCGGCTTCTCGTGGTATACATTCATAGGACTTCGGAATGTACTGGGACTGCTACAAAGTTTTGTTAACACAGGTATCATAAAAAAAAATCCAAAGAAAATTGTTAATCTCGTTTGGAAAGAAGGCATATGCTCATTCTTAGAGTTTTTGTATACATATCAAGCCCAAGATTATGAACATTTTTTGAGATTTACACAGTTAAAATTTAAGTTAAAACTTTCCACCCTCTTCTAAAACTGGAAAGAAGAAAAAGGCAATAGTTTATATTGGTTTCCATTTAAGATCTCTTTAAAATACATAGAAGGTAATTCTTTCTATTTTCTCTAGGCTCTCTGAAATCTTTACTTCACATGACTCTATTCTTCACTGAGCAACAACAAGCCTTTTATCAATGCTTTATTGTATCACAAGTTGCTGTTGGTTCTTTTCAAATGCTCTTCTTCTTATATTGTGCATAAGCTGCCTTCTGCAGAACAGTTGGTACAAAAGGGAACAAGAGATCTGAAAAGACAGTTAATTGTGCTCTGAACAGATCAATTAATTCTGGCTGAATAGCAAAAGATCTTGGAAGACTTGCACTTTAAATAGATGGCTTTGTGAGATGTTTACTGGGTAAGTATATATCTAGACATTCTGTGTCCTTTTTATAGACAAAGATCCTTAGTTATTACTGTAACACAAGCAAACAGGAATAGATAAAAATATTTAAATAGTAATAGAATAACTAATAATTTTAAAAAGAGAAACATATGATAGACAAATAGAAAAACATTCATTTCAATTATCTCTTTACTCTCTGAGTTTGTATGAAATGGCCACTGAAAATTAGATTGTTGCTTCTTTAGGATGAATTAAAGATTCACACATTTCATCTCAATCTTATTTGCCATTCATGGTGTTTAAATTTTTATCAGTAATAAAAGCATTTATTTAATGGTCTAATTTCAATACTACAGGTTTTAAACTGTGGAAGTTCTGTTTCAAAATATATAAAAATATGGTCGAACTAAAATGAAGGTGTTAATTTATGTACATGTGTAGAACTTTTGCTATGTTTTCTACATGTTTCTGTGGATCATGCTTCAATCTCAGAGACACTGGATTTCAGATGCTCCTCAAGCTACTTCTAAATCACCTTTGAATTACTGTTTAACAACCTTGTATTGAATCTGTATTTCTGATAGTTGTTAGTGTAGATATACTTTTCCAAAACAGCAATATCTTAGTTGTTGTTTTATTAATGTGAAAACACAGCTTTGGGCATGGATTCAATGTATTCAGTTAGGCTGTCAGAAAGTGGATTGTGTGTGATGCATTCCAAACATGAACAGTTGGCCACACGATTCCCAAGTATCTACATGTAAACCAGTAAATTAATCCTGACTTATTGGAGGATGTTTTTGGCAACTACCAGAGCAAAGCCCATAAGTGTTTTCAAAAGGGAAGAAATAATTAGGAGATGCGGAGGAACATCTAGAAGTGAGAGTGGAATAAATAGCATTGTACTGAAGTGCTTAACTGAATCAAATTACACTGGTTAGTGCAGGAAGCAATCTCCTTTCCACCAATTCCCTCTGGCAAATTCACAAAGTCAGGTGTAGTTTTAAAGTTAACTGTACCACTGAGGAATGGTTCTAGGAGAAAGTATGATTCCAGTGTCCTTACCAACCACAGTTGTCTGAGTGAGCATTTTTTTTTCATTTGTCTTCTCTTGTCAACAGGAAGGAGTAACTTATTTTCCATTTCCTGTGGAATGCTTTCCTTTTCTCTCCATCATACTTCTGATTGTCTCTTGTCAAGCCATCTCCTTTTCGTCTCCAACTATACTGTTTGCACTGAAATTTACCAAATTGTCTCAGCTGCTTGAAAAGGACCTTTAAATAGGGGACTGCAGTCCAGTTGTTGTTTTATACAGCAAAGGCTGGACTAAGAAAAACAATATTGTGAAAATAAACAAAAGTTATTATTTCAACTTTGAATTGTTGTAATACAGTGATGTAATAAAACTCGAATAAGGAAATGTAAGAAATCTAAAATAATGTTAAGTATTTTTATCTGGTCCATATATCCTGTCCTCTATCTTTTCTTCTTTATTCCAATACCTGCTGGAAATGTGGTATTCCAGCAAATCATAGCTGGTATACGTACACAGTATCTGGGAGAGTTCTGCTGAAAAGGAAGTGAATGAACTGGGAAGAGGAATCTTTGTAAATTATCTAGATTCATGACAGCAACTAGATTAATAGAACTTTTTGACTGCAAAGGCACTGACTATAGCTATCCAGTTAAACCTCTGACAACCATCCAGAACTGGAAAATAGAAAATAAAATGGTGAAAAGAACTTTTGAAATATTGATGTTGAAAGTGGGGTAGAGATCTCTATGGAAAGGCAGGTAGATTATTAAAAGAACAAAAGAACTATCTTGCATAGAGCTCTGCATTTCAGCACTGAAGGGAAAACTGACACATCAAATTTGTACAACAAAAGGAAAGGGTTTATCAGCTTCTGAATGAATTATATAGAGATGATTGTTCATGCTTGGAAAAACTACAGTGGTTAAAGCAAAAATAGTCATAGCATAAAGAGCCTAAAAATGACCAAGTTCAGCCAGGTAAGGCATTCAGAGAAAACAAAAAGCAGTAGAAGTCTGTTCAAACATTGAGAGCTTTCTTCTACTTGTACATGTATACGAGGTATACTAAATTTGTATATGTTATTTGTGAGATTTTAGTATTATTTCCAAATGAAATATTGCTGTAAAAATTTCGACTATTGCTGTATGTAATACTCTACAGAAAATGGTCTTAGCCTCACCATTAGTTGCACACAGAAAAGCATAACATTTAACTGGAGAGAAGGAATGTAACTTCTGTTTCTGTGTTTTCTTCAGCACATGGGACCTGGGACATGAAGGTCATCTTCTATAATGGCCTAAAGCTAGAGCACTCACTTGTTAAGCAAGAGACACAGCTTTTCTTCCAGTGGGACAATATCTTTATTGCACACAAAGCTGTCTGTTCCTGAAATTACATTATTCTCTTCAGCCACTATAAAATTTAAGATATAGAACACATTGTTTAAGACAAAGATCAGAATACCGATCCCTCACATTTTCAAGCCCTAGAACTGCAATGCCTCCTTCCACCAAGGCTGTTCTTCCTATTACAGCCAGTACAGAATATGGCTTGTGACCTAGGGCATTTCCTGGGAAGTGAGAGATCTGCATCTGGAATACCCAAAATAGAAGCATTATACGGAAACAAATCTATTTTTTTCTGATGGTTTCCTTTATCTAGAATTGTCACCATTTTATCTTCCTTCCTTAGAAAAAAAAAAATCCATCTGTAATTTCTTAAACCTCAAACTGTGGAACGAGCCTTGCCCCTGGCTGCCTGTTTGTGGTGAGTTGACTTTGACTGGCACAAGGTTCCCAAGAAGCCCCTCTTATCTTTCTGTCTTAGCAGAACAGGCAGAGGAAATATGATGAAAAGCTCATGGATAAAGAAGGACGGAGAAATCATTTACCAACTACCATCTTGGGCAAAATAGGCTTTACTTGGGGAAAAATAGTTCAATTCATGGACAGTTAATTGCAATAGATTAGAATAGTGAGAAATAAAATCACCCCTCCATTCTTCCCAGAGTCAGCTTCACTTTGGATTTCTCTACCTCTTCCCCCTGCATGGCTCAAGGAGACGGGAAATGAGGATTGTGACTGCAGTTCTTTCTCTGTGCTGCTCCTTCCTCCTCATGCTCTTCTCCTGCTCCAGCATGGGACCCCATCCACAGGAGACATGCCTTCATGAAATTCTCCAACAAGTGCCCTTCCCATGAGCTGCAGTTTTACACAAAGTGTCCCTTCCACAAGGTACAGTCTCTCAGGAACAGGTTGTTGCAGTTCCCCACAGGGTCACAAGTCCTTCCAGCAAACTTGTTCCAGGGTGGGCTTTTCTCTCTGTGGGTCCACAGGTTCTGCCAGGAGCCTGCTCCTGTGTGGGCTTCCCAAGGGGTCACAGCCTTCCTCAGACATCTACCTGTTCCAGTGTGGGGTCCTCCACAGTCTGCAGGTGGATCTCTGCTCTACTGTGAACCTTCATGGGATGCAGGTGAACATCCTGCTTCACCATGGGCTGCACCACGGGCTGCACGGGAATCCAGCTCTGGCACCTGGAGCATTTACTCCCCGTCCTTCTCCACTGACCTTGGTGTCTGCAGGGCTGTTTTTTTCACATATTCTCACTCCTCTCTCACAGGTGCTGCACAATGATTTTTACCCTTTCTCAAATATGTTATCACAGACATCCTACCAGCATTACTTCTCGGCTCTGCTTTGGCCGGCAGTGGGTCTGTCTCAGAGGCTGTTTCTGCCTGCATGGTGGCAGCTGCTGGTGTCACAGAAAACACTCCTTCACCTCCTCCACTATCACGACCTTGCCATGCAGACTCAATACATTGTTAAAATATCCACTCTAAGGATTGTGCTTAAATTCTAGAACTTTCTTGAACTTGGGATGCTGAGTATCAAGGTGCTCAGACTGGGACAATACTGTTTTGGAGCAGATTGACAGGTGCATGAAGAATTTCTTTAATAAAAAGAGGCAGAAACAGCTAGGAGAGTACAGTGACTTCAAAGCAAGAAACCATTGTGTGATTATAATCAGGTGAATTTCTTGTAAAAAATATTTTATTTTAATGTAACCCTTATGGTAAAGGAGCTCATCAAAGCAACAATCAATGAAATCTGCAATTCCAGGGCAAAGAAAGAGGAAAGAAAACTGCATTCCCTTACCGATGCCTTTCCTTCTGTTTGTTTCCCCTTCTTCTTTCCCTTTCCCTTCTCTTCCTTAACTCTAGCCCGGATGTCCCTCCTGTTTTATTCTGCAAATACTTCTATTTATATTAGAGCCTCTCTTTGTCTTTTTCTTCACATTCAAGTCATTTTCAACCCACCAACAGCACTCTGCGAAAATCTATGAGCTTGAGGGACAGTAACAATCATATGGGCATCTCCCCTCTAGTAACTTCTCCACAGGCACATAGATCAGTGTCCTCTTCATGCTTCTCAGCAATACAGTATTTATTAAATACATTTTCTGTGTCATATAAATAGAAAAAAGAGAGATGATCTCGACATAAAGGTGATTGAAAAGAACCCAGGGTGATTAAGGCTCAGTAGTGCTTGAATGTTTCCAAGCAGCTCTGACCCATAAAGGAGAGCTGGTCCTTCACTAAACTTCATGGCAGGCATAGGACTTTATTAGTGGGTGAAATCTGTAAAACACAGTACGTACTTATCTAGGCTGGTACTGATTTCAACAGCTAGCTAGATTTAAAAAGGAAATTATAAAATCATGTAAAGGTAGACTCTGAAAACAAAGGCATTCCTATTTTCAGGGATGAGTGACTCACAATAAAGAGTTATGTAGGAACCTACCAAAACAAAATTTGTAGAGCTCAGTGAACTATGAATAGAAACTTGGAGGGGAAGCAAGGACAGATCTGGATAACAAATTATTTTCAGAAGAAAAAAAAGTGGGTAAAAAAAAAA